>WHVE01000546.1:0-93043 GCA_015178995.1 Trichophaea hybrida
ATATTATTCACCGATCATCACGCCACCACCGATCGTCACTCAACACAACCGTGACAGTATCCATCCTTAATTGTCCGCTTCGACTGGATGTATAACTCTTTCTTTGACATTTCCTCTATATGGTTTCAGTAGGGATATGTGAAACGCAGGGTGCATTTTTCAAGTGTTTGGTAGCTTCAGTCAATACCATCTTTTATTACTTCCCACGTTGGTGATTTGGAAGGGTCCGTAAAGCTTATCTTCGAGTTTTTGATACTGTCTTTTTGTGCCAATGTTTCTTCCAATCAGCATTACCCAGTCGTCGACTTTGTATTGTGGAGCTGATTATCTTTTCCTGTCGTAGTGTTCTCCCATTATCAAGGGTTCAGAACTCGAGGTTCTAAGGGTTATAAAGCCGAAAGCCAGGTGGCTTAGAAGTCCGAGGGTAGCCGATTGCTACAAAAGCGAGGACTGTATACAAGAAACTTGATCCAGAATCACTGAATGTGAAGAAGTGAAAGCCGAAGCTGATTGATTGTTTTATAGACGAGAGAACAAGTGAAGAAAAAAACTTATCCTCCGCCGAACACCTGGTTTATATACAGTAATTTCATTCGTTCCATAATACATTCGAACTCCTGCTTCCTTTGTACACTGCTTTCATACAATTCGGTCGTTTCCCGTAAAACCCTGATTCGAAACCTGATTTCATTCTTGTCATGCTTTAGCTTCAGTCCGGAACCTGATTATATTCTCATTATGCTTTAGCTTCCGTCCGAAACCTGATTTCATTCTCATCATGCTTTATCTTTTATATTATTCACCGAACAACTCTCCACCACCGATCGTTACTCAACACAACCGTGACACCCATCTTCTTCTCTGACTTATCCAGTTGAGTTTTCAAGTTTCGATATATGTCTATCATGTAATGAATGTATAGTTCTGAGGCAGGGTTGTTGAATGAACTTCTGTAGGCCAATTGGTGCATGGTTTGTATCCATAGTTGGCGCAGAACAGTGTTATCTTGATGGTCACATGTTTTGAATTGTTATATGCGTACTCTGCCATTGCTAACATTTCGGAGCAATTGTCTTGCTCATAGTTGCAATAGGTACGTAGGAAGTGTTCAACAGTTGCGTTAAGTTGTTCTGTTTGTCCATCTGGTTGTGGGTGCAAGGCCGTCAATAGTGATTGTTTGACTCTTAGGAACTGATATAAGTCCACGATGAAATGTCTGGTAAACACTCTGTCTCTGTCTGCTACTACATCTAGAGGTAGTCAATGGTATTTCCAAATATTCTCCAGGAATAATTCAGCCACTATTGCTGATACTTTTTTTGGCATTGGTATGAAATGAGCCATTTTGGTAAACCTGTCAACTACTACCATTATGTTTTTGTTTCCGTTTGACTCTGGTAAGTCTGTGATGAAGTCATCCAATGTGTACATCCATGGTGATGATGGTAGTTCAAGTGGGTGTAATAAACCGTGTTTGGCATGCAATGGACTTTTTGTTCTTTGGCATGAGTCGCAGTAATTGCAGTAAGCTCCAACATCGTCTTCCAGCTTAGGCCAGTAGAAATTCCTGGAAATGAGTTCCATCGTTCTTTCTCTTCCGAAATGACCTGCTATCCTTGAGTCGTGTTTCCGTTTCAATACTTGTTTCCTAAAACCTTCTGGCACATAAAGCCTTTGTTTCCATACTAACATTGCATTTTCATCCAATCCTAACCTTTTGTTTGTGTTTCCTTTATTTTTTACTATTTTTTGTATTTCTTGATATTCTTTATGATTTTCAATTGCTTCCTTCCATTGTTTTTGTATCGTGGTTGATAATTTCATTATTGAAAAACCTGCCACTACTAATTCTTTTTCATTGTCTTCGAAACTTAATGCCCCTATATCTATCTAATATTCAGGTCCTAGTAGAGGTTTGTTATTTGTGGAAACTTTACTCCTCTTGCTGGAGATGAACTCCAGGCATCAGGACAAGGCAGCAGCTTTTCCGTGTTGTGAACCGTTTTGATAGACTATCTTGAAGTTGTACTCCTGTAGTGTTTCGGCCCATCTGGCTTGTTGCCTATTTAAATGGTTGGTTTCTTTAAAATATTGTAAATTCATGTTACACCTAGCAAGTTCGCAGCGGGGTCACGTACGATCACCCGCGATTTCCCTGATTAGATGTCATCGGCTATCACTCGTCTCAGATGCCAGAGCCAATCTTTTTGGATGGCTAGCAAACGAACACCTACACCATCGATAATCATCAACAGCTAGTTAATGGCCACGGTGGCTTCTGCTCTGAAACGCCGATAACAAACGGACAGCCAACAAACAGCTGAATGGCATCGGCCAAGAAGCTGACGCTCGCCGACGACAAACGGACAGCCGGCAATCAACTGTATGGCGCCAGCCAAAAGCCGACAACTGCCGGAGGCCTAAGAGTACGTGCCGACTCTGAACAGCAAAGCTGCTCTCTATCGAAAGAGGCCTATTCCTCTGGAGGTCATCAGATCGAAAGGACACCGCTGGTCCGGAGGCACAAGCCGGTGAGCTTGATGTCATGAAGGATACCGATGGTCTGATGATAATCTAATGACGATAGAGACGATAAAGGATCGAGAGATGGAGGACCGCGGTAGTTGCGAATGAGCGGGCATTGGTTCAAAGGTGGTCACGGTGCTGGAGCTCTAGAGACAAGCGTAGATTGAAGTATTTGTTAGAAGCGAAGACGAAGGTATAAAGACCTTGGGTTCTTCGAGGGTAGAAAGGGCATCAACCTTCTCAGTGAGGAGAACAAGCCTTAACAATATACACATTGGAGAAAGCCTATTCTTTTCGTTCAGAACCTTTTAGTGATTTCCACATTCCGAGTGAAGTTCCTAACCTACCTGCAAAGCAAGTCCCGAAATGAGTACGGATACTACTTTGACTGGGTAAACCTGGAGTGACACTCCCGGTGTTACATTATATTGTTAGCAAAGAAACGCTTCCGGGGAAGGTATTCTTTCTACCCACACCGATACATCAAGCGACCTTGATGCCATACGACTCCAACTGTCACTGTCGAGTCAACTTCATCGATTTAGCTGGAATCCCATCGCAGCTTGCAGAACCAGAACCTCTCAACTTCTTCGATAGCATCGACGCTCACCTAGACACAACAGAAGAACCTCTCGAAGATTACTTCTGGAATGCACCTGATACGCTGTATCCGCGGAACCTCTGCTGGACAGACACAGCCAGACAAGGAGGAGGTCTAAATATCGACGATCCAGTCTTCGCTGATCATTGGACAAGATACAAAGGCTTGCACGTAGATTGCGAAGATCAGGACGTGTGTTATTGCGAGCACAACTGCGGAGGAACTCACACAACGATCGGCAGAGCAGCAGCCGCTCTATCGACCATCGCCACAGCCATTTACCATTGGAATTGGTGAATGAATTTGGACGATACACCACCTCTATTTCGCTACCTATTCCCACGCTGCTGGTCCGTAATCACGTACGCCTCTCACCCAGACAACGAGCCATCGGTACAACTGCAGCAAGAATCCGGAGCTCGATTCCTCTCCTTCCACACCACCCCTGTTGAGCAATTTTTTGTCGTCCTATAATGGTCGGATCAGACACCAGCATGACGGACGCCTACACGGTGGTTAGAAGGGAAAATGCGTTGATCCTATCCAGCGATAAGGTCAAGCAGGTCACACAATACCAGCCCATCACACGGAAAGATATTCCGGACTGGGTTATCGAGCTTTTGGATGGAATCAACAGGGAGCTCGGTCGAATGGACGCTCTCATTCAGGAAGCAAGGGCGAAAAATTTCGAGATACAGACGGCCCTCCCAGGATTGGCCCAAGCTTACGAAGGCCTCATCATTAGGCAAAACGAAATATACGATGCCGTTTATCTGGGAGTGGAAAAGATGGAAAGAGCTCAACTCGAGAAGCATTTCGATATAGTTATCCAATCCCAAGTGTTTGCGGCTAACGTCCAAGCAGCCTTTGTGCTGATGAAGGCCCAATCCACCGAAGAATACGAAGAGCTGCAGACAGCCCTCAGCGATCAAATCCAACGTTCTGGAAACGCCTTGGGAACCCTTTCAACTCTGCTCGATAACAGGGAACGAGCCCAAGAACGCCTTGCCCTCCAAGTGCACACCCAATCCCAAGAGCTGGCGAATATTCAGCTCAAGGCCAAAGCTGACGGCGAACGAATGTCAGGGCTGTACGCCATGTCTCGTCAGGAAGCAAAAAAGATACAGGAGGAAGCCCAGAAAAAGGCAGACAACGCAGAGCGGGAGAGGAAGGCGGCAGAGCGAAAGATGAAGAAGGACTTTGAGCGGAAATACAAAGAATTCACTAGAGCTTTGCAGACGAAGCTCTCGGATGAGAGAACGAAGAAATCAGTACACTCACTGGCCCGGTCAGTATTGACACCAAAGGAAGGGGATACCAAGCCTGTTGAGCAGGGATTCCGCCTTCGATATACCGTAAGTGATGGGGTTGGAGTTTGGATCAAACAGGCTGTGACTCCAGAACCGGATGGTAATGGAGACGGCGCAGGAGGCGTTGGAGGAGACCCCCAGGGGACTCCGAGTCTTCTAGCTCCAGCTCGGTAGCTCCAGCTCTTTGATAGTGGAGACGATGTTCTCCCACCACTTCCACCCCAGGAGGAACGGATTATATTGAACTACCTGCGCAACCACCACAAGTACCACTTCACCCACCGAGAGCTCCGAATTCAGCCAAGAAGCAGAAGATTGAGCTTCCCTACAAGTTTAAGGGAGATCCAACGGACAGGTCGGAATCCTACCGCCATTGGATTACAGGAGTGGATCGCTATCTCAGATACTTCAAGGATGATTATAACGATGACGACGATAAGATCATCTTCGTTGGAAGTATCCTTCAGAAAAAGTGTTGGCCTGGTACAACAACCAGAAAAACAGCTTAGGATGCATTTTCAGGTTGACACATGGTCGGCATTCACCAGCGCTATGGAGGAACAATTCATGACCCGGAGGAGGAAACAGAATGCCTCGAAGACATGAAGAAATTGCAGTACAAGGGAGATATCCGGGACTACATCGTAAAGATGGAGGACTTAAACTACCATGTCTGCTTATCAGGGATTGCATGGCGCAGGCTCTACACAGTGGACTCAACCAAGAAATCAAGGATCGAATATCCTTTTCAAGATTACACCAAACGACGACGCAGAATATGAATTACTGCTCAAACAAGTTGGCCGCGCACATGAAAGACGCCTGCAAGAAAGCACCAACACAACGATCACAAACCCAAAGACAAAAAGAACAATAAGAGGAAGCGTGATGATGATGGTAATAAGGGGAATCAAGGAAAGAAGAACTTTGACAAAGGTTCTGACTCCAAGAAACCTCGAACGGAGAAGAAGGGTCCTAAGCCTATCAATGTAGACAAAGGCGAAGCCCTGAAAGGTATTCCGGAATCTTGTTGGAAGCAAGAGCCAAGCACAACGAGTGCAAGCGCTGCGGTTCCTCGGAACATCAATGGGTATTCTGTAAGAATGCCATCAAGATGTCATCCAGCAAGAAAAAGAAGAAGGATAAGAAGCCTAAGGTGGAAACGCCAGAAGTAACCACCTCTTCTTCGAAGGTCAAGCCCAGGAGTCAGGCTGACCGAATTACGAAACCGGCAGCAGCCTCAAGCTCTCGAGCGCTTTACGAGGATGACTACGATAATATGGAGATTGACGGATGAAACGAGTTTCTTTTGTCTTTCCTTTGTTCTATGCGATTGCGGTCGTTCCTATGGGTTTTTTATGAGATACAGACACCTCCGTTTTGATTTTATGGTACAGATATTCATATTTCTTTTGGGTTTCATTTGGGTCTTACCAATGCGGTCATTGGTAATATAGCTTTCGATATTCAATATACTTTCTTTTCTGCTGTTTAAGAAAGGGTGCCTGAGGATGAGTTCAATACTCGAAATATGCTGGTCATATAGCATCCAAGCGTGACTAGTGACAAAACGATTACCATCGAGCTTGATTAGAAACTCATTCGAACCTCATTCATCAACCATGACCCATTGTGGCCGGAGCTGTGTCAAAAGGCAGTTCACCATGGTTGTCAATCGCAAAGATCGAAAACGCAAGGCTGCGGCCAGCGCACCTCAGCCTGTACCCAAGAAACCAAAGCAACAATTACCACCTGAACCAAAGACAGGTTCAAGACCCACAATACGCATGTTTGCAAGCTTTCGAGACGGGAAGAACGTCCCTGTATGGGTTCTCTTTGATATGGGGTGTGATACACCTATGATGTCGAAGCAATGGGCCGATTCACATGGTGTTCCATTAGTGACTTGAACAGAACCAAAGATAGTCGAAAACTTCAATGGAGAAAGAGTAGAAGGAGCGGGTTGGCAGTACACCTTCCCCGTTACTCTGCGGTATGAATCTCATTATACCAAAGAAACCTTCGAAATTGGTCCAATGGAGGATTCGTCTGACATCATGTTACCTTACTGGTGGATCGTCAAGCATGGAGCACTCAGTAGAGTTACCGAAGAACATGATAAGCTCCAGTTTACGTCGAAACACTGCCATCAACATTGCACAAAGGCAGCGGTATCTTCGTTCTCAATCGAATATGACAATTCCATTCTGCAGTTTGGAACAGACCCGCGATGGATCGGGGTTATTGGTTCAATGCACGTCCATGTGGCACATGAAATTGAGATCAATTGGGTAGAGCGAATTCCATGGCAATACAGAGACTTCGAAACATTATACAACAGAGAAACTGCCAATGCTCTTCCGCCTCATCGATCCTACGATCATGCCATTGACTTGAAAGATGGAGAACAACCTCCGTGGGGTCCCATCTACGCTCTCTCAGAAAAAGAGCTTTCGGTCCTTAAAGAATATGTGAAAGAAATGCTTGATTCTGGAAAGATCCGTCCTAGCAAGTCACCCGCGGGTGCACTCATACTCTTCGTTCCAAAGCTACACGGAAGAGGCTTACGATTGTATGTGGATTACAGAGGTCCAAATCGTGTGACGATTATGAACTGATATCCATTGCCACTTATGAACGAACTTAGAGACAGGGTTGCTGGATCAAGGATTTTCACCAAGATTGATTTGAAGGCAGGGTACAACCTCATTCGAATTGAACCTGGTGATGAATGGAAATCAGCATTTCGTACGAGATATGGACATTATGAATACCTCATTATGCCCTTCGGATTGGCAAACGCGTCAGCTACATTCCAAAATATGATGAACGAGATCCTGCGAGATCTAATCGATCATGGAGTAGTACTCTATATAGATGATATTCTCATCTATACGGAAAACGAGGAGGAGGATGTGCGATTGACTCGAGAAGTCCTTCGTCGATTACAGGAAATCAACTTGGCTATAGCACCCGGTAAGTGCGAATGGCACCAGAAACAAGTTCAGTTCCTTGGGTATCTCATATCGGGAGAAGGTGTCAGTATGTCCGAAGACAAAATTGATACTATTCTGAAATGGGAGATTCCGGAGTCTGTCAAGAACGTCCAGTCATTCCTCGGATTCGCCAACTTCTATTGACGCTTCATCGAAGGATTTTCAAAGATTTGCCATCCCGTAACGGAGTTAACCAAGAACACGAACGAAAAGTTTAATTGGAAAGCAAATCCGCGAAATCAAATAGCCTTCGATACGCTGAAGAAACACTTTACCGAGGCTCCCATATTATGACATTTCGAGCCTGTTTGGCCCGTTGTGATTGAAACTGACGCAAGCGATTTTGCAATCGGCGCAGTACTCTCCCAAGTCATTGATGGACGATTGCACCCTATTGCCTACCACTCTCGAAGGATGGATAAAGCCGAAATCAACTACGAAATCCACGACAAAGAGATGCTCGCCATAGTATCTGCGTTCAAAGAATGGAGACGTTATCTCGAGGGTGCAGCTCATCCAATCAGTGTGTTCACCGATCACAAGAATCTCGAATACTTTACGACTACGAAGATCTTGAATCGGAGACAAGTCCGCTGGGCACAAGAACTGGCAGGATATGATTTCAAAATATTCTACCGACCCGGTAGTGCAAATGGGAAACCGGATACATTATCTAGGCGTTCGGAGTACCGCCCTAAAAAAGGGGGAGGTAGTGCCGAAGAAAACAAAAATCAGCCAATCCACCGCGTTCTGAGACCCGATCAGTTGGTAACTTCTGAAGGAGACACAGTGCAAGTGACGGCGATGAAGTTACGAGGCGAACCGATTGCAATTTCTTCTGCAAAGTTGAGAGCAATTCCAGTAGTCAAGTTCAATTCATGGCTGTTAGAAGCAGTGGTCAGCGCCGCTAACAACGATGCTGCATGGCAAGAAGAGTACGTCCGAGCTATGGAAGGAAATCCAAGCCCAGATATCTCATTTGAAGACGAAGCCCTTTATTTTAAAGGCAGGCTGTGGATCCCGGATGATCCGCAGTTGAAGAAACAGATATTGGAAGCGGAGCACAATTCGAAGGTGGCTGGACACATGGGGCAGGATAAGACAATCGAGCTGGTCAGACGAAACTTCTTTTGGCCAGAAATGTAGAAATTCATCGAAGATTATGTCCGCTCATGCCCTGACTGCCAAAGGAATAAAGCAGCTCGCCACACTCGCTACGGACTCCTACAACCACTCGAATTAGCGTACCGCCCATGGGATTCGATTTCCATGGACTTCATTATCGAATTACAGGTATCAGACGGATGCTGATCAGTATGGGTAATCGTCGATCGTTTTACAAAAATGGCTCACTTCATTCCATTGAAAGATGGTGAGAAGAAAGCTACAGACCTGGTCAAAATCATCTTGAAAGAAGTATGGAGATTTCATGGTCTACCATTGAACATAGTGTCAGATCGGGACTCTAGGTTCACCTCCTCGTTTTGGTCCTCGTTAGTCGAAGCTCTTGATAGCAGACTAAAGATATCTTCGCCATTCCACCCTCAAACGGACTGGCAAACGGAAAGAATCAACCAAACGCTGGAATGCTATCTGCGGAATTACTGCAATTACGAGCAGGATAATTGGTGAGAGATGTTACCGATGGCAGAGTATGCCTACAATAACTCTCTCACCACCGCTACGGGAATGTTACCGTTCTTTGCAAACTTTGGGTTCGATCCTCGAACGAATTGGCCCATCGAAGCAGACGCGAAGAATCCGGCATCTAGGAACTACGTTCACTGGATGACCAGCGTACATGCACTCTGCCGTAAGGGCTTAGAGCAGGCATGGAAGACAATGGGGAAGTACCATGACCAGCGTGCTAAGGATCCTCCGAAGTATTCAGTTGGCAATCTAGTGATGCTAAATGGGAAGAACCTCAAAACTCGAAGACCATCTAGGAAACTAGATGCGAAGCTTCATGGACCCTTCAAGGTCTCGAAGGTGCTCTCGCCCACCGCTATTAAGCTTGAGTTACCGAATCGATGGCGTATTCACAATGCATTCCATGTATCACTCATCGAACCTTATCGACTCGCCACCAACCCTACTAGACCTACACCCGAGCTTGCTTCAGCCAGCGAGCAGAATGAGCTTGGTTATGATGTCGACGGCTACGAGTACGAAACAGGCTATGAAGTTGAGGAAGTCATGGGCAGCCAGTATAACAAGGAACGGAAACGAATTTTATATCTGGTCAAGTGGAAGGGATATCCGGAAGAAGCAGATTGGACTGAGGAACCTTATGAGAACTTCGACGACAAGAGACTGTTAATGGAGTATCACAGACGGAATCCTCAGGCCGCGAAGGATAATAGGATCAAACGGTTGAGCTAGTACCTTTTCCCCACGAAGGGTTTTTAACAGCTAGCAAGACACCTGACGAAGGATTTGGTTTTTGGGCACAAGGGTCATATTTTCCAAATCATGAGAGAAAGATGGATCATGAGAGAAAGATGGATCAAGAGAAAAGATGCATTTGGTTTTAAGGGCACACGGGGTCACGATTTTTCCAGATTATCAAAGAAAGAAAAGGAAAGCAAAGTGTCTTAGATGGACGCAACCTGATTGATCGATTCTGCTTGCTGCCATATGACTCATCTGGATGTAAGCAAACTGATTGGTCGATTGTATTTGCATGTCTCAGAGCAAGTGGTCGAAGCGAAATGGTCTGTGCAGATTCACTATGTCGAGGATTTCGAATAATTCACTTCAGTGCGCTGGACCATGTGTCGCCGAAGGCAACGAAGAGCAGATTAGTATGGAGTATGGTCGTTCAGAGACGAACTCTCTAAGAGAGGGGGTAGTGTTACACCTAGCAAGTTCGCAGCGGGGTCACGTACGATCACCCACGATTTCCCTGATTAGATGTCATCGGCTATCACTCGTCTCGGATGCCAGAGCCAATCTTTTCGGATAGCTAGCAAACGAACACCCACACCATTGATAAGCATCGACGGCTAGTCAATGGCTGTGGTGGCTTCTGCTCCGAAACGCCGATAACAAACGGACAGCCAACAAACAGCTGAATGGCATCGGCCAAGAAGCTGATGCTCGCCGACGACAAACGGACAGCCGGCAATCAATTGTATGGCGCCAGCCAAAGCCGACAACTGCCGGAGGCCAAAGAATACGTGCCGACTCTGAACAGCGAAGCTGCTCCCTATCGAAAGAGGCCTATTTGTCTGGAGGTCATCAGATCGAAAGGATACCGCTGGTCCGGAGGCACAAGCCCACGAGCTTGATGTCATGAAGGATACCGATGGTCTGATTATAATCTAATGACGATAAAGACGATAGAGGATCGAGAGATGGAGGACCGTGGTAGTTGCGAATGAGCGGGCATTGGTTCGAAGGTGGTCACGGTGCTGGAGCTCTAGAGAAAAGCGTAGATAGAAGTATTTGTTAGAAGCGAAGACGAAGGTATAAAGACCTTGGGTTCTTCAAGGGTAGAAAGGGCATCAACCTTCTCAGCGAGGAGAACAAGCCTTAACAATATACGCATTGAAGAAAGTCTATTCTTTTCGTTCAGAACCTTTTAGTGATTTCCACATCCCGAGTAAAGTTCCTAACCTACCTGCGAAGCAAGTCCCGAATTGAGTACAGATACTACTTCGACCGGGTAAACCTGGAGTGACACTCTCGGTGTTACAATTCATATGGTCGGAGTATATGCTTGTCGTATGAATCGCTCCTTGTAAATAACATCGTCATTGTTTCATTGCGTAGACGATGGCTAACATTTCTTTATCATATATCTGATAGTTGATCTCTGCTGGTGAATACTTTTTGAATATAAAGACTACTGGGTATAGCTTGCCGTCTTCGAATTTCTGTGATAGAACTGTATCCATTGCGTAATCCAATACATCGGTTTCTATTATCGCCAGTCTGTCTTTTTCGTAATGTCTGAGAATAGGGGTGTTTTCTTGAGAAAACAGTATACATATTTTGTAATATGCCACTTTCTGAGCTTCTCCAAAAATGAAGTTTTTTCCATCTCCCTTTAACGTATCTGTGATCAGGGTGACTATTCTGGCATATCCTTTGATGAATCTTGAATAAAAGTTCCAGAGTCCTAACAGAATCTGAATTTCTTTTTGTATTTTTGGAATCGGCCAATTGGTTACTGCTGGGCTTCTGCATGGTGCCATTTCTAACCCTTTTCCGCTGACAAGGAAACCTAGAAACTGGATTTCTTGTTGATCGAATTTGCAGTTGTCGATTTCAACTACCAATTCGTTGTCGTGGAGAACTTGCAGTATTTTTCCGACATACTCGTAATGTTCCTCCTTGGTTCCTTTGGTAGCTATCATGATGGTGTCGATATAACAGACTGTAATATTGTCGTCTTTTCCTAGGAATAGTTGCAGAATTCCATTCCTCTATCTCTGAAAAGTTGCTGGTGCATTCGTTGATCCAAATGGCATTACCGTCTATTCATAAAAACTGAACTTTGTTCCAAAGGCTGTTTTCTATTCGTATCCTTTCGCCATTCAAATTAAGTGATACCCTGACTTCATATCAAGCTTGGTTATGTATGTAGCTCCTTTCATTCTATTTTGTAATTCGTCCATTAATGGTAGGGCTGTTGTATCCTTCATTGTTAAATCATTGAGACGTCAATAGTCTACACAAAGATGTGGACCACAGCCATTTGGTTTTGGTACGAATAGAATGGGGCTGCATGCTTGTCCTTGAGACAGTTGTATTTTTCCTTCTTTTATCATTTTGAGGATGTATTCTCAAAGTAGTCTTTCTTCTTCTCTTGACAGTTGATAGATAGGTCCTACTTTTACTTAATCATCTGTTGTTTTCAGGTTTATTTCGTGATCGTGGGGTCCATGATTTGGTAGTTTCTCAGATTCGTCAGGATCAAACAAGAGTAGCCATTTGTGATACTGCACTGGAAGTTTTTCAGCTAGTTGTTTTGTCGCACCAACAATTACTGATCCAATAACAATTACATTGTTTGGAAAACCACATTGTTGTCGTAAGTAATTTCCCATTCTGGGTGTTGCTTGCCATGTCAATAGTACTTGCTTCCGCATTCTGTAAAATGAAGGTGACCATGGGTTGTTTCTTGTGCTTTATGTTTCTCCAAATACCACGCTAGTATTAAAATGTCGTAGCTTGCTTGTATTTTCACAACTTCAAATGTTTTGAGTAATCGATGATTTCCGAATGCTAATTCTAGTGGAATAGTATATAATCCTGGGAAACTTACATTATTTCCCCCAAAATCTTTTGCTCCAAGGGCGTTTTTTCTTTTTACCACAAGTATCTTGAATGTATTTGCAGTTTCCAGTGATATTGTAAAGAATGTGGATCCTAAATCCAACATTGCGCGAACGGGGAGTTGCTTACTTGTTCCTGTGCCATCATCATAGTCTATAATGAACTTATAGATTGGTCATTTGCCGATGCTTGTTTGTGGTACTTTGTATAATTGTTTAACTTCGTAGAAGACAAAGTCGTTGCTTGTGTTTTGTCGCTTGCTTGAGGTATTTCCCTCTGTCAGGTGTTGTTTGCATTTTGTAGCCATCATTTCATCAATGACTGGGCCATAACCCGACCTTGTTAGTAAAAGGGATTTTTTCTGTATACTGATAATATTTGAATGTGTAACTACCATCCAGCAGTTTCATCCCTTCCGGAATCCTCAAGGTTGTGACCGGTAACTATATAAAGGCTTTCTCCTACCTAATAATCAAAATCCTTCACGTATTGTTTGTCACTACTTACCTTATTTCCTAATTATTAGTCCGAACAGCGTTCCAGTTGATTCCACCATTGTTCTGCCACATCTTCACTACTATCATTATCAGTTGGTAACTCTCCTTCCGACGTTTGTACTTGTGCCTGTTTTTCCTGATCACTTTCAATTTCGTAGTCGTCAATTGGGTCATCCTCTGATTAATCAAATCCTCCTACTTGCAACTTATGGTAGGTCTTAGGTTTTCCAAAATCCGCCGTTCCGCTCGTGACCTTGATGCTTTCAAAACTTTTTATTGTTCCATGGGCTCCTTTCCGATCCAAAGGCCAAGCACATCTCAATCATTCATTTGCTTCCTTTCTTCTCTGTATTTCCTCTTTGGGAATCACTTCCATCATCTGAGCATAGAATTTTCTTTCCGGACTTTTAAAACCTCGGGGCATTTCTTTTTATCTATTCTGAGATTTTTTGCTTTGTGATCTGTTGTTCTCAAATCTGGGAGGACACTTGAATTGTTGCCTTTTCTGGATTGACCCTGTTTCAGAAATTTGTCCTGTTGTTTTCACGGGTCTGCTCATGATTCCGAAATTCTTTTCTGTGGCTTGCCACACCTCAACATTTTTCCCGGCGTTTATAATAGTATCTCTTAGTTCCTTGTCTGTTTTGTCTGCCGGATAGACCGTGGCCAATTGTTTAAAGATTTGTGGTGGCAATTCTTTTATCAGCATTGTTCGGTAGGGCACTGCTGTGATTTGTGCTTTTACATTCAAGGTGTTGTATTCCATGATCATATCTTGAATGTTTCCATTATACCGTACATCCATAATTGCTCTGTATGCTGTTTCCTGCTGGAAACGATCAGGAAATCTGGTATATATTAGTGCTTGGTATACTGCCCAGCTCCGATTGTACTGTCCTCTACTCGCTTCTGTTTCCCATTGCATATGCCATGCCAATGCATACTTCTTCAGTTGACCTCTGCAGTACTGTAGCTTGATCCCTGGTCGAGTGAGCAGGTGTGGTTGATCCACAATGTATGTTTCCATGCACATCCACCAGATGTCAAAATTCTCCGTACTTGACCCTGTAAACTTAGAAGGGTCTGTTAACTGAATTCTGGAGTCCCTTGATGTACCTGATGCTGGTGGTGGTGTTTTTGATCTCGACCTTCGTCTTCCGGAGCCCAAGTAACCTGGAGGGTTTGACAGTGGTGGTGGTGGGTCGCCTCTGATACCCTCTGGTGGTGGTGGTATGTCTTCTCCGATTCCCCCTCGTGATGGTGGTCCTCTATATCCACTTGGTCCAGGTTCTGGATCATATAGTTCAGCATCTGTTCCGGATCCTCCTCTGAGTCCTGTCCTAGGTGCGACATCTGAGTCTGTTATGGGAGACACACTCCTGTTCCTTTCTTCTGTTCTAAGTTGCCATCATCGTACTCTTTCGATCTGGCCGCTTCTTTCGGGTGTTGTGGCCAATAGCTTTGCTTCTGCTACTGCCTATGTTAATCTGGTGGTTTGATCTGCGATTTTGTTTATTCTTCCTATTATGGTTCGCAGGTCCACCTGATTTGGAGCTTCATCTCTCACAATATTTTCCAACGTAACCAATCGGTTTTGTAAGGTGTTGAGTGAGATGGTCAATGCTGCTTGTGTTAGCTTTAGTTCGGTTTGTTCCGTTTTGCAGATTTCAACTCTATCCTTTAGTGTGTTGAACTCCTCGGTTGCTCCTGCAATGATCTGTTGAGATTGTTCTTGGATGGCGTCAATTCCTGTCCTTGCTTCTTTGAGCACGAAATCAAGTGCCCATATTTGTTGGTCGTGTCCCTCCAGGACTTGGACTCCTACCATTCTGTGGGTTGCAACCTGCTGGGCAAAGATTTCGCAGTCTCGTCTGACGTCGTCGAATTCGACCTTGATCATTTCTATTTTGGTGTTGCAGCAGTTCATCTGGTTTTGCACCTTTTGGTCTCGGCGTGACACTCGTGCCTGGATGCTGTCTATCATGTCAGTATCCTCCTGGTTGGTGTTCTCCTGGTACTGCCAACATGACTGGTGATAGTGATCCTGTATCCGCTGGACCCATTCTGGTAAGGGCCTGGATGCTGATGCGGTCGATTTGGTGACTGCGGTGGACAGGGGTGCCAATCGTCCCACTCTGAAGGTTAGTCGGCGCCTGGGAGTCACCATTATGAAATTGTCAAGATGGGAATGTGAATAGTCCCAAAACTTTTGCTCTGTTTAGTGCTGTAATTGCTAACTGTTGGATATGATGGCAACTCTTACACTTGTTGTTGCAATATTTTGAACAGTGTTCTGGGCAGCACTTTAAGATGTAATTTTCATTGCCATTGTTGATTTTCGTGGCACAGCAAGCTTTGGTTTTGCACAGTTCACAGCTCATGAAATTCTTATTTCAGATAACGTCTGAAATATTATACTGTTACAGGGGTACTTCTGCATGAGTGGAGGCAGACTGATATTGTTGTACTTGGTGTCGATATAGTCTGACTTTGATGACTAAGACGAAATTGAAGAAATGTAGTTCGATAGTGATTCGTCAAAGTCATTGTGGGGTATGGAGATATACTGATATTCGCAGGGTATAGCCACTATCTTAGAAATTGTAGGAGTCCTGTAGGTGATCTTTTGAAGACTCGTTGTAAGATACTTGGGAGGGATACTCGCCGGTTTTGCAAAAGTAGAAGTAGTCATCCACAAATTTGTTGTATCGCAAAAACTCGTACAAGAAATTGAGGTGAGCTTTGGTTTAACAATACCAGTGTAGAGAGGCAGCATTGTAGATAATGATATCTCCACGTATGTATTGGAACATAGATAATATAATATTCTTAAGGTAAAAACTTAATAATATTTGAGGTGGTTTTCCGCTGTTGTATTCCGACGGTGGATTGCTGCTAGTGCTTGATCGTTTTTCAACCAGTAGGTTTGTGTGGTCTTTTATAAGTGAGTATTTCCACATCAGAGGTATATCAGTGAGGCATGACTGTACTTCCCAATAACTATGATGTGTGTGTATAGTACTATTTCAATAACAATTAATCTACCAAGGAGGGTGTTCGCACAATAACCGATCATTGAATCAGAGCCAATCTCTGGAATTGGTTGCGGAGAGTTCCATTTGACAACGTGTGGTTGCGTAAGTCCCCACCAGGCATCACAAAGGTTATACTGCATTTATGATGATATTGCTGATACGCATATCGGACCATTACTTCGTATTAGTTATCTTTCTTCTGTATGAGTGGAATAGTAATCAAAGATTTAATCAGCTGTCAACCTACACTTTGCCACATACCTAGTGTCATCACATTTTATCCCTGTTCCCCAAAAGGGGTGCGCTCTCTCAGTTATTGCATTGCAAACACAACAGAGCTGGGGTTTGACAATCTAGATCTGAACACATATCTCTTTAAATAGATTCAACTATCGGGGTGCAGTTAGTTTATTTTCTTTGACTATTTCTTTCGGGAGATAGCAAAGTCCCACATACTAAGTTAATATCGTTTGTCAAACTATCTCGGAGAGCTGCCTGCAGATCTGAGTATAGTTTTCATCCCAGTATTAGTGTGATATGAAGTAACACAGGTCTGATTCATAATGCACAGCTGACCCGAAGGTCCCTACGAGGTGATTACGTTGCTTCGGCAGTATGGTTTGGTATGTCCCATGCCTTGGCCTGCACCGAAAGATTTTTTCCCCCAGTTACTGTCAGATCGAATATGTATATTGTCTCCATGTGGTTTAGCCAGTCCACTTTGCTAAGACACAGTATTGAAGCTTGGAATATTATGGGGATTTTACTCGGCCATGTTGAGCCTTCCGCTTACTCATTAGTAGACATCCTCAGGGGTGTATCCTCAACCATTGACACAAGGCATCATTGGTGAGCCTGGGAGACTAAGCCTAATATACCTCATACGCACGATAATGGAAAACCCCTAACATGCAATACTGTAGTATAATTCCTGGTCAAGTAAATAAGTGTGGTTGGTCAGCAATGTATGTTTCCATGCACATCCACCAGACGTCAAAATCCTCTGTGCTTGACCCCGAAAACTTAGGACGCTCCATCAACTTGATTCTGGAGTCCCTTACTCTGTTTGACGCCGGTGCTCAGGTTCTCGACCTTGATCTTCATCTCCTTGAGCCCAAATGACTTGGAGGTTCTGATGGTAGTGGGTCTCCTCCAGTACCCCTTGGGGGTGGTGGTGGTTCGTCTCCCCTGTTACTTCCTGGTATTGACATACCCCGATTTCCACTTGGCCCTGGCTCTGGGTCCTGTGGACCTGCATCTGTTCTTGATCCTCTTCTGAGGCCTGTTCTAGAAGCAACATCTGAGTCTGTTATCGGAAAAACACTCCTGTTTCTCTCCTCCATTTTCAGTTGCCATTGTTGTACTCTTTCGATCCTGCCTCTTTTGTGGTGTTTCAGCCGAGAACTTGGCTCCAGCTACAGCCTCCGTTGGGCCAGTGGTTTGGTCTGTGACTGCATTGACCCTTTCGGTTATAATTCGCAGATCCTCATATTTGGATATATTATTTTTCACGAAATTTTTCAGATCTGTTATTCATTTTTATATGGCTTTATATGTGATTGAAAAAGCCACTTGTTTAACTTGTATCTTGACTTGTCCTTTTTCACAAGTCTGAACTCTGTCTTTGAGTTTTTTGAATTCTTCAGTTGCTCCTGCAATGATTGACTGGGACTGCTCCTGGATGGCATCAATGCCTGTCCTTACGTCCTTGGGTACAAAATCAAGTGCTCGTATCTGTTGATCATGTCCCTCCAGGACCTGAACTCCCAGTATCTTGTTGGTTTCGACCTGCTGGGCAAATATTTCGCACTCTCGTTGCACGTCGTCAAACTCGATTTCTATCACTTCTTTCTCATTGTTGCACCAGTCGATCAGGTTCTGCACCACTTGGTCCAACCATGACACTCGTGCTTGAACGCTGGCAATCATCTTGGTGTTCTTTTGGTGGGTTATTTCCTGGTACTGCTGCCGAGTTTGTTGATAATGGTTCTGTATTGTCAGGGATTCAGGGCTGGGTATTGAGGGTTCAGGGCTCAGGATTCTAGGGGTTATAAAATCAAAGAGAAGGAATGCTCAGAGTCGAGAATTGCCTGTAGCTAAAGAAATGAAGACTGTATGCAAGAGACTCGATCCGGAATCACCGAGTGTGAAAGAAGTGAATGCCGAAGCTAATTGATTGTTTTATAGATGAGAGAACGAGTGAAGAAAGAAACCTATCCTCCGCCAAACACCCGGTTTATATACAGTAATTTACTCGTTCCATAATACCTCCAAACTCCTGCTATCTTTTTTTGTCGCTTTTGTACGATTCCATCGTTTTCTGTTCGAAACCTAATTTCATTCTCGTCGTACTTTTGTCTCTATTCGAAAACTGATTTCATTCTTGTTGTGCTTTAGTCTCCGGTCAAAACCTGGTTTCATTCTCGCCGTACTTTAGCTTTTGTTCGAAATCTGATTTCATTCTTGTCGTGCTAATTCTTTTATATAAATCACCAATCATGACTCCACCATCGATCGTCACTCAGCACAACCATGACAGTAGCTCCCCCTCTCCAACGCCAAGTGCCTACAAGGTTCACGACCCAGGCTTGCCAGGTTGTTCAGTATGAAACTCGTCGATAGCTTTAAGCCCGTCGATGTTGATCGCAGGTTCCCAACTGTGTTCATCATAGCCCCTCTATTTCATCAAATACTGTAACAGCCTTTGAAACAGCCTGGAATCATCCATCCATTCGGCCTTGTATACTTCTTCTCTATCTACTATTACTGGTGGTGGTGGTTCTTGCTTTTGATACCAAAGAGGGTCTTGAGCGGCATTCTCCAACCGAGATATCGGTTGGACATCATGGATGTGTAGCTGATTGGGTAATTTCATTCGATAGACCCAGGGACTGATGACTTTGGTAACTTCGTATGGTCCTATGCGTTTCCAAAGGAGTCTCTTGCGTCGTCAGGTTGTTGATATATTTCGTGTGTCTAGCCAAACATTATCGCCGGCTTCCAGCGATGTGCCGACCCTTCAGGACTTGTTGGCTTGTTTGGACTGTATGGCTTGGGCCCTGTTCATCTCGGCTCTGAGTTCGCCAAAAAGTTGTTCTATTAGTTGGGCCATCTGCTAGGCGTTGACTTCGCAACTATCATTAGGATCTTTGATTGGATGTTGGCCGAAAGTCATTCATGGATGAAAGCCATAGTTGCCAAAAAACGTTGAGCAATGAGTCGTCTCCGAGGTATGATTATTAGCTGCGAATTCTGCTGATGGTAACCACCAAACCCAATCGTCCTGCTGGTAATTAACAAAGTTTCGGAGATACTATTCCATTACTGCATTGACTCTTTCAGTTTGGCCGTCAGTCTGGGAATGAAATGCGGTGGACAATCTTCGTTCGTTTCCCAATCATTCGCAGACGTGTTTCCAGAATTGCGAAGCGAAATGCAGTCCTCAATCGGATACTATTGTTTCCGGCAGTCCGTGCAGTCTGAACACTTCTTTGACGTACATTTCTCCCAGCTTCTTTCCATTTACTTGATCCGTACAGGGTACTCAATGTTGCATCTTTGTTAGGCGATCGACCACTACCCATACTGCGTTGAACCCTTCACTTTCTGGCAGTCCGACTATGAAGTCCATAGTCAAGTCCTTCCATGGTTGATCTGGCATTTCTAACAGTCGTAACAAGCTGTGAGTTTTTCCGTGGGTTGCCTTGCTCCGTTGGCAGGTGTGGCAGTTGTGTACATAGCGATCCACATCTTTTCTTATCTGATTCCAGCAGTGACTTTGGCTTAGCAAGTCATAAGTTTTTTGCTCGTCCTGAATGTCCTGTGACCAGGGAGTCATGACATTCTTGGATCCACTTGAGCTTATCCTCGTCCGTCGGTTGAATTTGTATTTCAGAAATTTCCAGCGACTGATCTTTATACGTACATAGTCCTTCGCTACTGTCATATGGGCAGTGCTGACATACATTTTTTATCCATTTCCATAGCTCTTCGGAGCTTACGGAGTCGCAATCCAGGTTGACCGTTTCCGCAAATGCCACGATTAACCCTTAGCGTACCCTCTCATCGAGGTTTTCAATTTTTTGCACTATTTGCAGGGATTTTCTGCCCCCCCTTCAGAGGAATGTCTCCTGGCATTCTTGTAAGTGCATCAGGTTTTTGACCTTGCTTTCCTGGCTGGTAAACTATCTTAAATTTAAACCGCAACAGAAATTCGGACCATCTGGTCTGCGTTCGATTTGACAGTTTCGATGTCATAAAGTACTCCAGGTTCTTGTGATTGGTAAGAATCTTAATTAGATGTGCTGAATCTTCGCATTCCGGTCTCCATTGTTCCAGGCTTTTGACTATCGCCCCTGATTCTTGGTCGTAGATTTTGTAATTTTCTTCAGCAGGTGAATATTTCTTGGAGAACAAGGCCACTGGGTATAGCACTCCTTGATTGTCGTACTGAGAGAAGACGCCTGTGGATACGTAACTTGAGGCATCGGTTTCGAGGACTATCTCCGTTTCATAATCGAAATGGGCTAGCACTGGTGCCGTTGTAAAGGCCCTTTTGAGTTCCGCAAAAGTTCTTTTTTGATCTGGTCCCCAGTGAAAAGATACTATCTTTTTCTTAAGTTTTGTTAGCGGTTGTACCACCCTGTTGTAATTCCGTATGAATGGTCGATAAAAGTTAGCAAAGCCTAAGAAGGCTTGGACCTCTTTCAGTTTCTCTGGTGCTTCCCAGTTTTCAACTGCTTGGACTTTATCCGGATCCATTCTGATTCCGTTCACTGTGACAATTAATCCTAGATATTTGACTTCTTCCTTATGAAACTCACACTTCTCCGCTTTTAGGTGGAGGCCAGCTTCCTTGAGTGATGTCATCACTGCTCTAACGTGCTCTTTATGTTCTTTTGGATTATCGCTGTAAATGAAATGTCGTCCAAAAAGGCTGTGCAGAATATGTCCAAAACGGGGCGTAGCGTATCATTGATAAATTCTTGAAACGATGCTGGCGCGTTGGTGAGTCCAAAGGCATAACGAAGGATTCGAAAGTCCATATCAAGTTCTGAAAGCCGTTTTCCATTTGTCTCCTTCTGCGATTCTAATCATATTATACACATCGCGGACATCTAACCTGGTGTAATAGCAGGCCTTCAAGAGTCTTAGCAAGGTTTCTTGAATGAATAGCAGGGGGTAACGGTTTTTTATCGTTCCTTCATTTAGGCCTCGTAATCGACGCAGTACCTTAGGCCTCCCCCGGCTTGGGAGCAAAGAGCACTTGAGCTCCGCAAGGTGATGAAGACAACCGGATGAATCCCTTGGACAAGTTCCTCTCTATCCATTCTTTTAAAACTTGGAGTTCTTCTCGAGATAAGCTGTAAATGGGTCCGAACGGTGGGGTAAAGCCATCCTGTGATTTTATCTTGTAATCGTAGGGTCGGTGCGATGGAAGTGTTTCTGCGATACTTTACTGAACAAGGGTAAGAACTCATGGTAATCTTAGGATAACTTCTTTGAAGGCTTTTCTTGTAAATCTTTTATTTCTAGGGCTTTGTTGATCTCGTAGAGCATGACGGCGTAAACCCTGAGATTCTCCTTTCTTATTCTCCTTACAAAAGGTGATGCTGCTACCACGCAAATGTTTATTTCGGCCCTTCCCGATCTGCAGCTGTTGTTTCCATATGATTGCCCCATACTCATACGCTCGAATGATACTGGCAGTGCTGTTGGCAGTAACTGCTTTCGAAGCCAATCCTTCAGTTGTGGAATTTGACTATGACATCGGGAGTTGTGACCATGGCAATCCCAGCATGATCAGGTAATGCCCTAACTGTGTTACAACACTGGTAATTGCTCCTGGTGTGATCATATGCTATGTTAACTTGGCCCTGGTCGTGATGTTCCTGATTCAATGGGTCTTCCATGGATAACTTCTAACTCTCTTGATTCCCGTAATTCCTTCTCTTCTAACTGATGATGGTGAACAAAATCTTCATCCACAAATGCTATTCCCATGACTCCGGAGTCGATTAGGGCGTGTGTGTTGATTAACCTGTCTCCGATTTTCAGCCAACATTTTACAACAAGATGTTTGCTTTCCATTCAAGACTCCTTAATTTCTGCACTACTAATCGAAAACTGCAAGATTCCAAAACAAGATTTAACAACTGTAGACAAAGGAGATTCGTGCCCAGCGCAATGGCCATCCTTATTGCACTGGCCTATACTTTTCCTGACTCGACTTCCTTTCCTTCCCTGTTCCCGAATCTGCGTCCATTTCGTTTCCTGCTTTCTTAAAAGGTGTTACTTCCACCTGTCCTGATGCTACTTTCAATTTTTTTGGGCATGATGCTGCGAAGTGCCTGCTATCCCCACAGTACATACAAAGTCCTCCTTCCCTTCGCTGCTTGCATTCTTCCAGAGCAATCTTCCTCTCCTTCACTGCTGAAAGGTCCATTGGAGCAGGGCCATGGTAATCTACCACAGTGCCTGCTGGTGCTGTTTCTGGGGCAGGTGTGGTGTTGCTCGTGGTTTTGTGTTTCTTTGACCCTGCTGTCCATCTTCCTGACTTTCTCTCCGCAGCTCAGGCGCGGATTTGGGAGTCTCTTTTAGAGCACATTTTGACAAATTTCGTGAGGTCTGACGGGATGTCACAGTGCTGTAGTGAGTCCTTCAGCTCCTCAGATAGGTCTTGACATAACACTTCCAACTGGGCTGCTTTGTTCCAATCAATATCAGGTACCCACCGTTGGAATTTTGCGTAGTATTGGGCAAATTGTCAATCCTTTTGCTTAAGTTTGAGCAGTTCCCGATTCGCTGTGGCCCATATGTCTTGGTCTCCGAAGGCCAACTGCAACAGGTCCAGTAATTTTTCTAGCGACTCTAACTTCAAATGTCCAGTTTTCCTGTCGATGTATGGTTGAATTTGATTCAGGGCCACGCCTTCTAATCGATTTGCCGCATACCTCATTTTGGTTTGTTCGCTAAAGAATCGTCCCGGTTCATCCGCAATTTTTATGGCTAGTTGTGTCATCTATCTTCAAGGTGCCCTTCGGTCTGTTCCAGAAAACCTGAGAATTTCGCTGCCTTTGGGTCCTCTACCACCGTTGCCACCATCCAATGTTCCTGCCAGTGCTAATACTCGCTTGACCTGATTCTGATATTCGTTTCTTTCTTCTCCACAGATCCTTAACTGTTCCTCTGTTTCTTCTAGTTCTTGTCTGAAGTTTTCCGTCCCTTCTGGTACTCTGCTTTCCAATCGTTGTTCTAGATGTGTGATTTTGGCTTGCAGATCTCCATGTGTGCAGACTGGTACTCTTTCCTCAGTGGTTTTTAACTTCTGTTGCGTAAGAAGCAGCTCTTGTGTCAGGTTGTTCCATTCCTCGATGACCTTGTTTCCTTCCACCAACAACTCCAATATTCGTGCCTCCGCATTCTCCACAGATTGCCGTTCCTTTTGCGATTCGTTTAACCTGCTGGTTGTCGGTAACTGAGCAAGGGCTGTTAGTCCTGTGTTGATGTCCTGAATATGAGTCCTGAGTTGCTCTTCATTCATGATCTCCGTATTTGCCAGCATTACGTTTTCCAGTTCCAATTGTAGTGCCCCTGTTAGCGTCACATCGCGGGTTGCTCTTGAAGATTCTCCCGACATCTTTGCAATTTTTGAACAGTCATTGGTGTAGATATTTATTGATTTTCCAGCCGAAGGTTTGTGCTATTTCAAGGCACTCATCACAGATGTGCCTCCAGGTATCGCTTTTCCAGCATATCCAGCAGTCATTGCCACAAGGAATTTCACACCAAATGTACGTAATGGGGTTCCAGCACATTAACGCCTGGTTGGATACCACGGCAAAAGAGTTTCGAGACCGAGGGTCCACAGTGAACAAAGAATACAATCGCGTTCCTCGATGCAATCAAAAAAGGTATCGAATTCCCCTATGCCGCAGTTGCAGATAGATATTTCAGTCCACTCCTGAATTGTTCCGCAGTTGCAGTGGATGGTTGGGTTTGGATAATCGTGATCTAAGTCTCCTTCTTCTTCTGAATAATAGCAAAAATACATACAGTCGCAGGTCCTTTTGTCCTTGCTCATATATTTAGAAGTGGCACTCATTGCCAAAAATGTCTGGATTCTTAGGTCTTTGAAAGCTCCAGAAGTACGGTAAGCAGATGTGTCTCCAGTAGGAATGGATAGCCAATCTGTTTTTGAAGTTGCTTGCTGATTTAAAAACTTTGCAGGACACGTTGCAAGTGCGATAACAGTAATAGCAGCCTAAGCGGTGAGGATAACAGAACATAAAACAAGAATATAACCAGTGGAATTGATTTTAGACTCGTTCTTCGGTCAGGGATTCAGGGCTGGGTGTCGAGGGTTCAGGGCTCGGGGTTCTAGGGGTTATAAAATCCAAGAGCAGGAAAGCTCAGAGTTGAGAATAGCCTGTAGCTAAAGAAACAAGAACTGTAGACAAGAAACTCGATCCGGAATCACCGAGTGTGAAAGAAGTAAAAGCCGAAGCTAATTGATTGTTTTATAAACGAGTGAACGAGTGAAGAAAGAAACTTATCCTCCGCCAAACGCCTGGTTTATATACAGTAATTCACTCGTTCTATAATACCTCCGAACTCTTGCTATCTTTGTACATTGCTTTTGCACGATTCTGTCGTTTCCTGTTCAACATCTGATTGCATTCTCGTCGTGCTTTAATCACCGTTCGAAACCGGATTTCATTCTTGTCGTGCTTCAGTCTCTGTTTGAAACCTGATTTCATTCTCGCCATGCTTTAGCTTTCGTTCGAAACCTGATTTCATTCTTGTCATGCTTATTCTTTTATATTAATCACCGATCATCATTCCACCATTGATCGTCACTCAGCACAACTGTGACATGTATTCTCCGGACACATTCTGATAAGGGCTTCGATGCTGATGCAGTCGACTTGGTGATTGCTGTAGACACGGGTGCCAATCGTTCCGCTCCGAAGGTTAGTCGGCGCCTGGGAGCCGCAATGGTGAAATTGTCAAGATGAAAACGTACACAGTGTAATATTGGGAGCTTCACTCCAGGTTTACCCGGTCAAAGAGTATCTGTACTTAATTCGGGACTGCTTTGTAGGTAGATCAGGAGCTTCACTCACGATGTGAAAATCAGTAAAAGAATCTGAACGAAAAGAATAGCTTTTCAATGCGTATATTGTTAAGGCTTGTTCTCCTCACTGAGAAGGTTGATCCTTTCTACCCTCAAAGAACCCAAGGTCTTTATACCTTCGTCTTTGCTCTAACAAATACTTCTATCTACGCTTTTATCTAGAGCTTCAGCACTGTAACCACCTTCGAACCAATGCCCACACAGATCGCAACTACCTCGGTCCTCTATCTCTCGATCCTCTATCATTTTTATAGTCATTAGAATATAATCAGACCATTAGTATCCTTCATGATATCAAGCTCGTGGGCTTGTACCTCCGGACCAGTGGTATCCTTCCGATCTGATAACCTTCAGACAAATAGACCTCTTTTGATAGAGAGCAGCTTCGTTGTTCACGGTCAGCACCTAATCTTAAGTCGTCAGCTTCTGGCTGGTACCATTCAGCGGTTTGCTGGCTGTCCGTTTGTCGTCGGCGATTCAGAGCAGAAGCAACCGCAACCATTAACTAGCCGTCGTTGCTTATCAATGGTTTAGATGTTCGTTTGCTGGCCATCCGAAACAATTGGCTCTGGCATCCAAGATGAGTGATAGCCGATGATGTCTAATGAGGGAAATCGCAGGTGATTGTACATGACTCTGCTGCGAACTTGCTAGGTGTAACACACGGTCCCAAAAGTTTTGCTCTGTCTAGTGCTGTGATTGATAATTGTTGTATGTGATGGCAGCTCTTACACTTGTTGGCGCAATATTTTGGACAGTGTTCGGGGCAACACTTTAAGGTGTAACTTTCGTTGCCGTTATTCATATTAGCAGTACAGCAGGCTTTGATTTCGCACAGTTCACAGCTCATGAACTTCTTATTTTGGATAACGTCCAAAATATTATACTGTTACGGGGGAACTCCTGCATGGGTGGAGGCAGACCGCTATGGTTGTACTCGGTATCAATAGTGTTTGACCTTGATGACTATGACAAACCTGAAGAAGTGAATTTCGATGGTAGTTCGTTATAGTCATTGTGGTGTATGAATATATACTGGCATTCGCAGAGTACAGCCACTATCCTAGAAATTGTAGGAGTCCTGTAGGTAGTCTTCCGAAGACTCATTGAAAGATACTTGCGAGGGATACTCGCTGGTTTCGCAGAAATAGAAATAATCGTCTATAAGGTTGTTGTATCGCAAAAATTCAAACAAGAAATCGAGGTGGGCTTCGGTTTCGCAATACTGGTGTAAATATGCAGCGTTGTAGATGATGATGTCTTCACATGCATATTGGAACATAAATAATCGATATTCTTCAGGTAAAAACTTAATAATATTTCAGGTGGTTTTCCGCTATTGTGTTCTGACTGTGGATTGCTGCTAGAGCTTGATTCTTTTCTTCAACCAGTAGGTTTGTGTGGTCTTTTATAGGTGAGTATTTCCGTGTCAGAGGTATATCAGTGAGGCATGACAGTACATCTCAATAACTATGATGTGTGTGTATAGTACTATCTGAATAACACCTAATCCACCTAGGTGGGTGTTCGCACAACAACCAATCGTTGCAACAGAGCCGATCCCGGTAGTTGGTTGCGGGGAGTTCCGTTTGACCATGTGTGGTTGCGTATGCTCCCACCAGACATCCCAAAGGTTATCCTGCATTCATGGTGACGTTGCTGACACGCATATCAGACCATTACTTCATATTAGTTATCTTTCTTCTGCATGTGTGGAACAGTGATCGAAGATTTAATGAGCTGCCAACCCATACTTTGCCATGTACCTAGTGTCATCGTGTCTTATCCGTGTTCCTCAAAGGGGGTGTGCTCTCCCAGTTATTGCGTAGCAAAGGCATCAGAGCTGGGTTTCAACAGTCTAGATCCAAACGCTTATCTTTTAGGTAGATTCAACTACCAGGGCGCAGTTGGCTTATCTCCTTTGACAATTTCACTTGGGAGATAACAAAGTCCCCCATACTAAGAAAATAGCGTTTGTCCAACAATTTCAGGAAGCGGCATGCAGGTCCGAGTATATTTTTATCGCAGTATTAGTTTGATATGAAGTAACAGTGGTCTGATTCGTAACACACAGCTAACCCTAAGGTTCCTGCAAGGCAGTTACTTTGCTTTGGCAGTATGGTTCGGTGTGTCCCATGCCTTGGCCAGCACTGAAGGGTTCACCCCTCAGTTACTGTCAGATTGAGTGTGCGTATTGTCTTTGCATGGGTTAGCTAGCCCACTTTGCTAAGACACAGTATTGACGCTTGGAATATTATGGAAATTTCACCCAGCTATATTGAGTCTTCGGCTTACACATTAGTAGACATCCTCAGGGGTGTATCCTCAACCATTGACACAAGACATCGTTGGTGAGCCTGGGAGACCAAGTCTGATGTACCTCGTACACATGATAAGGAAAAACCCCTAACATTGTCAGATCGAGTGTGCGTATTGTTTTCCGCATGGGTTAGCCAGCCCACTCTGCTGAAACATGGTATTGAAGCTTTGAAATATTATAGTGATTTCACCTGACTATGTTGAGCCTTCTGCTTACTCATCAGTAGACATCCTCAGGAGTGTATCCTCGACCCTTGATACAAGTTGTCATTGGTGAGCCTGGGACACTAAGCCTGATGTACTTCGTACGCATGATAAGGGAAAACCCCTAACACTATGTGTAATATATACACTGACACCAAATTCCACTCATTTGTATATGAAGTCCTCAATTTAACAATATCCTAGTATGATGTTATATATAGTTGACAATGCTATATATGAACTTGAGGAATTTGGTGCTGGTGCACATAAATAAGAACTTTTGAAACCTGATATACATTAAATACTGAATTCAAATTCCCCAAATAATCTATTAAAAATAATTTGCAAAATCCTGTGTTTGGTACACATCAGATTCCAAAATTCCTAATTCATGCACCTAAACACTAAATTCTGCTAGTTAGTACATAATATCATATGATACTGTGGTAGTTGCAATTGGGTGTTGGTGTGCATAAAGTTACCCAATTCTGCAAATTTCATGCATGACGTCGTAAAAAAATTGACTACTTTACCGCATCATAGACTAGGTCGAGCGGAATCCACAGACTACAATGAAACTGCCGTATAAGGTTTTTGCTAATCTCGTTGCTCGCTCACGAATTCTATACGAGTGAGAGTATTGTATTGTTCTCATGCTTATCTTCATAAATTCTTCCGGGTGTTTGGCGGGTGGCGCAATAGTTTAAGCTCTGAATAAGATGGTGGGAATCATCGCAGATACAAGATAACTTAGCCGGTATGGTGCAATAAACACCATACACCATACACCAGGTGTTGTAAACGCCAGGGTTCGAAACCTCATAACGCTCTAAACGTCAGGATACAGGCTCAAAACCTCATGGCTCATGGCCCAAAACACCAGGCCAATGGCTCCAAACCTTCAGCGCTCATTCTTTTATCTTTCAAGATCTGGCTGAGGGTTTGTACAAGATGGTAAAGGTGGTGATATAACCAAGAACTAGTAACTTAGCTTAACCGGTGCATTAATCACCAGGCCATGATTACAGTGCTCTAAACACAGGGGGTTCGAAACCTCATAACGCTTTAAACGTCAGGACACTTAGGTATGGCACTACAAATGCTATATATACCGCGGGTTTCAAACCTACAGTCAGTGCTCACTCTTTTACCCCTCGAGATTCGGTTTAGGTTTTATACAAGTTAACGAAGATCATTGCATACATCAATAACAGATAGTTTAGCTTAATCAGTGTAATATAAATACCAATTTGACCTGGCGCTGTAAATACCAGGGTTCGAAATGCCCAAATCAAAGATGCTCTAAACGCTATGACACGGGCTTAAACCTCCTAGCGCTACAACGGGTTTCAAACCCACTGTGTTCACTCTTTTGCCTACTTTTGCTCTTCAAGACCCAGTTTTGGTCTTGTACAAGACGATAGATATCGTTGCATGTTCAAGAACTGATAACTTTGCTTAGCTGGTGCTGCAAACACTGCGCGTGGGTTCGAAACCCATGCTCTAAACGCAGGATACGGCTCAAAACCTATATACTCTATCTTTTGCCTCTCCCAAGATCAGCTTTGGTCTTGTACAAGATGGTAAAACCATCGTAAATATCAACAAATAGCATAGCTTAATTGGTGCAATAAACACCAGGTGCTATAAACACCCTGGTTCGAAACCTCCAAGCCAAAGATGCTCTAAACATCAGGGCAAAGTCTGGGTTTAAAACCTCATATAGTGCTATAAATACCCAGGTTCGAAGCTTCCAATCCAAGTCAAAGGCGCTCTAAATGTTAAGACACACGGGCTTAAAACCTCATGGCTCAAAACTGCATGACACTAGACCACGGGTTCTAAACCTGTCACTTTTGGCGCTGCTTTTGTTTACCCTTTGAGATCTATAGCTGCAGAGTCTTGGGCATGGAGAGAGGTTTGGTTGGGGAGCTATACGAAATGAACCAACTCGAAACCTGTAGCACAACTTTATCAGTATGTTTGCTCTGAGAGAGGTCGACTAGAGTAGAAACGGTTGTGAATAGGATGTGATGAAATACGCAACCAAAGCTGCAAGAAGGGAAGGTAGCCACTCACGGTGACGCATGAGGAAACTTTGCGAACCCGTCCTCCTCAACCGCTGATTACAGGCTTTAGTGCCCAAGTTATCTAACACCCCGTATGATCAACATCATCTGGCCCTAGAGGAACATAGCCATTGAATAACACTTCCATAAACTATAAGCAGAGTCATAGTTTCTACACAAGCCGGGTCATAACCAACACAAACACTGTACTACACTGCACTGCACTGCATAGCTATATAAATTTCCAATCTCAAATTGGATATCCCTTCTGGAATCCCGAGACACTGGGTTTCTCGAGTCCTGTCGTGGGGTAGGTACTAAGTAGCTACGCATGTAGACACCGCGAGCTTGCATCTCAACTCAGACAGATTCCCACAAATTAAATTAATTTCGTACGAAAACAAGCTTATTTTACCGAAATCGCAAACGGCAATTGAGTACGAAAAACCTAGACTTTATCAGATGGCTGTCTGGTGGGGAGTATATTACTCTATATGCAAAGCTCAAAACATTACTCGGTGCAACTATTCCCCCGGGCCGCGTATGGATTCCCCTGCTCTAGAGTAAGAGAAAATATATATTACTTATTGATGGCCTCGCCGTAAGCTGAAAGACATATACTTACCTGAGAACAAAGACGCCCCGCCCGTACGCTGAGGTCGAAATAGTCGACGTCAGAACCCCAGCATCAATTTCTCATCCCAGACTATGCAATCCAGCGGCGCAGATCTAGATCCCTACCATCGTGGCCATGGAATGTTTCTTCTAACGTCGACTATTAACATCAGCTAGAGTATACGTAGAGAGTTGGATTTCCATACCCGACCTTTCCCCTCGGGTGCGGCTATATCTAACCCTCTTCCTCGATACGCACGCCACATTGTATATAGTAAAATACTCAGAAGTTCATCTCCGAAAATATGAGTGTTAGAAGCTAAATTAAAAAAGTGGTGGTGGTAAATAATTCTTGCAAAATTCAGCCTTGAATTAGAGTAATGTTACTGTATGGGGAGAACCGTGTGTATAGACTAAGGTACAGAGAGAAGAGAAGGAGAGACTCGAGATATATACAGGAGGCATCAGCCCCGGTTACAGCCAGCTATATCAGACCCTTGTACATATGTAACAAGTAATGTATTAAAATGAATGAGTGAGTGACGATGATGAATCGTGGGCTGGATGTAACAAATGTACCTGCATTAATAACACCTAACTACATCAACTTCGTACTCTAAAACCCAAAAACGGTTCCAGAGTTTTTCATACATCCACTATATCATGTTCTCAGCCGTGTATGGATATTATTCTACCTAATCCACCCCTCATGGTCGCATCTAGTGGCAACCTCACGTCGGCGAAAAAAACGAAGGACTTCTGCAAGTTCCCCTGTTTGGGGCTGAGTTCAGTACAAAAACATGCGCAGTTGTTGCTAGTAAGTTACGAGTACCTATCCATATTCCTTCAGGAAGCTAATTATAACCATTCGCTTCTATTGCTGCAGGTAAGATTTTAGCTTCCCTTCGCTCCTTTCTCGGATAACAGAGAACTTCACGACTGCTCGGAGATATCCTCGGGAAACTACATTAGAAACATACAACTGCAAATTGTAGGGAAAAAAAGACAAGTATCTTATCATCAGAATACAAACATATCAAAGAAGTTTGTTGAAATGCAATTATAATGACGAGGTGCACAAAAAAAAAACCACATCCCTGAATCCTGCCTTCCCGAACAAACAAAAAAAACACACAAAACGCCAGTTTCCTCCCGTTACATGTATCTTCCCGACAGTGACAAAAATATTCATCCATCATCTCATGACTACCCGACATCACGTACGGCAAATCTCAATGCTGTGTTGTAGGTGCTTCGTATATTGGCTGAGCGGGTGGAGGCGGAGGTTGTTGATACTGTGGCTGCTGATACTGAGTTGGAGGGGCTGCCGATATCTCGCTGTACCCCACCGGCGGTTGAATTCCAGGCTGCTGCGAGTACTCATGTTTCTGAGGAATAGTGCCAGCTTGATCGTAGAATCCACCCGGGGCGGGATTGTATTGCGGCGCCGGAGACATAGGTTGCTGAGGATCATAGACACCATCGAATGGTTTAGGTTGCTGCATACCACCTGCGCCAACTGCAGTGACGGTAGCAGCAGCAGCAGTTTTGCTCTTCTTGTTCCGTCGAAGGAGCCAGACAAGAGCCAGGATGAAAAGTGCAAGAATTGCGAGCCCGCCCACAGCACCACCGGCGATTGCGCCAATGTTACTGCCACCTTTCTTACTGCTGCTGTTATTGCTGGAAGATGAACCCGAAGATGAAGAGGTACTTGTTGGGTTGGTGCCCAAGCCAGCTTCTTCCCCGCCAGACGCCGATGCAGTAACAGTCGCAGTGACGACAGAGGTCTGAACCTGAGATGGCCCAGCGCTGATGTCGGTTGCCTGGCCGGAATATGTGAATAGGACATTTTGTGAGCCGGAAACCGTAGCGCATCCGATGTTGTTGTAGCCAGGGAATGCAAATGTAAAACAGTACGGGGCAGCGCTATTTGAGCTATATAGGATCGTATATGTTAACGATTGAACTCCTTCCCAAAATTATGGTGATAGGGGAAGGAATGCCACTATATACCATTTGATAATCAAACCATCTGATGCACATGTTCCAGTACAGGCCGATAACGAACTACTAGGTACACATCCGGTGTATTGACCACAGGCTGCCGGTGTATCGGACGAGTAGTAACAACAGCCTGCCGCTGAGATTGGAGAATTGTAAAAGCATGAACGGCCGCCTGGACAAGTGACCGACGAAGCTACATATCACAGCAAAGGTCAATCTTGAGATCCAATAAACACCAAAGATGGCGTGTATATATACGTACATCTAACCCCCGAAACATATCCACAGATTGATAGAGGATTGTCTGCTCTCTCGAATAACTCATGACCAGCATACCTCCCTTTTATCCTTGCTTTGGGGGTAGTTCTTGGTGAAATTCCTTCCATTGGTAGGCCATAACCGACCGGTGTGGGTGCAGGTCCCGGCGCTGGCCATGCGGCGCCATTCACCAAGAAGGCGAGTGATGAGAGTACGTTCAAACGTATCGTGAGGGCGAACATGATATCGGTATGGAGTGAATCTTGGGGCTAACTGAGTAAATCGGAAATAAGAGTAGGGCTTCGGGCGAGGTTGATATATAGGTGTGGCAGGCAGAAGCAGCCACCACTATATACAACCTTAAGTACATGTATGCATCCAACCATCCCACATCACATAGCGTGATAACACCAACCAATGCCAAATTGGAAATAAGTCGCGACGATATGCAGGGCTGTCGCACAGCCTGAAGAAAGAAGCAAAATATTGAATCTCTATGACTATCTATCATTAGTTCTAACCTGCCACCTGAGGGGATGTTCACTAGAGAGAACCTTTCACTACAAAAAGTGCGCCTTGTTTGTGCTGTTACTACCTATTTAAGTAGGTATTCAGCACTAAAATAACCATCAAATCCGTCAAACACAAACCAAACCAATTAGTTATTCGTATAAAAAATGCTGATATTCATCATCTCCAACCAACGCACAAAGATATGGGCCCACATCTGGCTGTGCGTGCTCAACCCAACTCTATCTTGAGGATTTCTGCTGACCGTCGTGCGGCTGAACTGCTATTGGCTGGGGCCTCCCTCCACTCGGTTATAGCCATTAGTGTAACTCCTAAGCTTTCCATACGCATAAGCCGCCACGTTGGCCGATAAATTGTGAAGACCAATGGGCTTATTCCGAGGCATCGTGTACTGGCGGGCGAAGTTGGAAGTTGGAACGACGCAACAAAAGTTTTTTACCCGCGCGGCCCCGCACGCAAGCTTCATACTCCGTCACTCATTCGTGAAATGTTTGCTGTCTGAAACGGTCCTGTCAGCATCTCGTGGGAAATTACATGGATTATGCGCCTCTGGGGGTGGATTTTTGGTTTACAATGAGGTAGGTTACGCGTATTGCGTATCACATCTTCAACTACACAGAGTACCAGATTTCCAATGCACTTATTCATTCAAGGAAAAACAATCTCGCAAATCTCATCTGGATTCTCTCTTGTGGGGTTTGAATCCAGAAAATTTATAGCAAGCCCCTCATTCATCATCATTTACAACAATCCACCGTACATAATCCAGCCCACCATCTCCAGAGTGTCTGATGGAGATGGGACGACATTGTAACCCGAATATATGCCTGCATCCAAAAAAAGAAATGCTAGCAAAGAAACCCCCCCCGGCGCAGTGAATCTCAGATCAGACTTCACTCATATCAATCAGCCCTCCGCACACCGCCCCCAGAAAGAGAAGGGAAACACTACTTACAGACCCATCCCGACTTGAACGAATAATGTAACAACACCGCAAGTTCTGTATCTTCAAGGAGACCAAAAATTTCCCAAGTAACGAGTATCGTCTGCTGCCTTGACAAGTTCTTGCTTTGGTACTCTTAATGAGTCCAAACTTGCCAGACATGCAACATCGATTTAAATGAATAATGTAGGTAATCTTGCTACATCCTTCGAGCAAAAATGACCAAGAAGTTGCTCTGCCTTGGCGGAGTCGACCTCGTGGTCTCGATAGCTAGGCATCGTCCCCGCTTCATCAGCAGCCATAACTCCAAATTGAAACCCCCAAATGAATGTTAGGCGTCCTGAACAAACACGGGGAAATGAAAACTTAATAGAAACCGACCCCCGATAAAGGTCCAAAAATTTGGTGAATCTGCGTGTCTCTTTGACAGTGTGGGTGCGGAAATGTTCATTGTTCTCTGCTCTGACCCCGATGAAGGTCCAAAATTTTCATGGATCTGTGTGTCGTTGCGCTCCTGGTATGAACTCCGGAGATTCGGAGATGAAAACCTAAAAGAAACTGGACCTGACGAAGTCCTAGAAATCTCTGTGAATCGGGTATTCATGAGCGGTGACGTTTCTAAGGTTTGTAGCGACATCCAACCCCACATACTGCTCGATCCTATATCCATGATGTCATATGTATTGGACGCTGGAAGTCCTCATTAAGACTTCCTGCCTCTGGATCTGCGATTATGTTCGCTGGTTCGACCTCTTCCCTGGTTGGGAGTTAGGGAATATCGATTGATAACATGGTTCGTTTTGGAACTATTCTGGGGTTTCTGGTGTATTTTTGCCAGGATGTTGGAGCCTAGTCCTGTCGCGATGGAAGGAAAGACCAATGTACCCTCATCAGATGGACTTCAAAGATGATGAATCGGTTGATGAGGAGGTGCATGTCGTAGGCGAATACAGTGACAGCAACCTTGAAATCACAAAAAATCACAAAACATTACAGTCCCCAAGAGACTATCTTGCGCGAAGGTCTTGCCTCCTCATCTTTCTTTATACATAACTGGGTTTTATAATGACCCTCGTTGTCGAAACACTTGCGAAGTGTCTTGGGATTTTTCCTGGATGAATATGAAAGCGGCGGGAGTTTCATTTCCCTTACAATCCCCCTCGCCGACCCATGCTTCTTGTCCAGGCGGTTGTAGCCGTGGCCCATATTTTTCTTGTGGTATTGCTTCCGCGAGATCCACAAAGGCAACCAGCTGCACGTTTGAAGTTGCAGCATTTTCATCTGGTCGGTCATCATGTAGACGATTTGTCATAAGTGGGAGAGGTAACTGAAGTCTCGTATTGAGTTCGGCTACTCGATATGTTAGAATGAATTCTGCTGAGGAAAAGGAGGCAGGATCAGGAAACGTACCAAGTAAAGGGGATGTCCTACTTCCAAGTAGGCTTTCAATTGGTAGACAGTAGTGGTCTCCCAGCCATCTTCGGCCGGGAGACGACAAATCCCATAGAGGGACACACTATTATATCACCTTTAGCATCAATACACCCAAGGGTTTATGTAAGTACATACATTATAACAAGCCCCGGCTCTGCTGTTTCTCGGACTCTATCTGTTTTTGTATTCTCCAGTGCATGGCTGCACTGGTACCCTGTATCTACAGATACAGGCTCAAAGTATCAAACGTCCGGACCTCGAATGTTGCAGTCACAACCGGCTGAGCAGAGACAAAAGTCTCTGTCACAAATTACGGCTTCACTAGCGGGTCATTTCTTCTGAGAACTCTTCTATATTCTCTCTGACGGTCCGGGTGTCAAGTGTTGCAGTAACAACCGGCTGAGCAGAGACAGAATTCTCTGTCACAGATTACAGCTTCACCAGCAGGTCATATATTCTGAGAGCTCTTCAAATAGTCTCGACAGTTAGGGTCGGGGACTAGTTATATGGAAGAGTATTGGATTTCGGGTCCGAATGCGACTGGAAACAGTCAAATAGGGAGTTGGTAAGAAGAGGCAAGAAGGGGTGAACTTACAATGCAGGCGTGCTCTCGATACTCAGTAACTTTCCACAGGAGAGGAGAAGAGTGAGTAGATAGCGTGCTCGCGCCCAATGGCAATGTTGATCGTGTCTGTAGTGACCATCAAATTGATTAGCCTGAATCCCTGGGCTGCTAACCTGCACCTTCAAGTTGCGGGCTATTACCTGAAGTTTTGCTGTCTCGTATTAGACTTCGAAACGATTTTCGGCTGAGCGAGATTGCAAGTGAGGCTAGAAATCTGGGAATGAGACAAGCAGTTTTGAAAGCTTGAGGATGGAGAGGAAGCCGTGAAGCGCTTGAAGGATGTGGGGAAGAGAGTTTAAAATGAGGGATGGCAGGTCTGATGGCCATAGAAGTTTCTGGCACAAATTGTATTCGATGTCATAGAAGTTTCCGGCTAGTGGTCGGCGAAATTTGCAGCGGGGACCATTCAGTAGTAGCCCAAGCGGGCATCATGCCCGCTTACAGATCTATCCCCGCAAGCACAAGCTACCCGCCCAGTAAGAAAATGGAGAAATGATGCTGCGTATTTCGAGAGGCCCTAGAATGATAAAACCCTTCGTTCGCCCGGTCTCTTTCTCTTCTTTCCTTCTTTCCTTCTTTCATTCCTTCTACGCTAGAAAACCACCTTTAACTACCACAACCAATAACACTATTATCATCAATTATACCTAAATATTGCCCTCGAAACCATATAATTTGGTATAGCCTTATTCCTATCTATCAGTCGACTTAGTTCCTCAATTACTCTTAATTAACCCGCTATCAGGGTTCGGGTTTCGACATGTTGGGGCATTCAATTTCGACAACAACCAAACAACAAAGCCACTGGCTGAAGTCAACAAACCCTCTTTTAGGGGCTTCATAAACTAACATAAAGTTAGAACATTTTGTATTAATTGTAGCGATTATTAAAGCTGACGCTTTGTAAAGTAGCCAGCGCGTGTCGCATCTGCCATCACCTGCATAGAAACGCGCGCGACTGCAGTGTTCAACATGACAGCTATGGCAGCAGGTAGCGGGTCTGGGATCGAGGCGGTGTATATAGGCCATAAATATCCTAACAACATACACGTGCAGAATGGTAATAGCACTGCGTCGGCAACGGAAGAAGATTAAATTTCCAACATACCGTCACTACCGGATTTGGTGGAGGACGACGAGTGGTGGAGAGCTTCAATGGAGTATACAAACACACTAGTATGGAATATTTTGTCGCTTCCTCCTACATAATCTTCGATTGACTAACATATCCATTCCAGGTCAGTAGAATGCCATTCAAGAACGAGCACCGCGTCCATGGATAATTCCATCAAAGAACACAACATATCCTCCGATCTCTATGGAGGACCGTGTAATGGAGTTACAAGAAATGAAACACAAGTTCATCGAATGAAAGACTATCATGGAGTTGCAAAAGGTGAAGCGCAAGCTCATCGAAGAAAGGATTTGCAATCCTCAGGCTATGATGCGCAAAAATTGGACTATGGTGTTTCCGAGCACAGGGAAAACATCCTTCTCACTATCGTGGAAGTTCACCCATTGGGCTGCACGATGTAGTGTGCACTATATTCCTTCACAATGGACAGCCGACTTGCGTGGAATACCCTGCTTTCGTATACAAATCACTCTACCTCAGCATTCCAAATAACACAAATACAAGAACTGTTATTATTCGAAGACGTCTTTCTTGCTCACAGCACCTAGAGCCACAGCAAATAAAATCGCTTCTTCTCCACCAAAACCCCAACAAAAAAAGCGCAATATCCTCAAGCTCTATACGGGCTAACATCGTCTTTACAGGCACGGTTTACGAGGCCATAGCTAAATCTGTTCGGCAGCACTCACAGGACACCTCGCAAGTCCTTCAACAACTCGAGTCATTATGAAACCTGGTTATGTATACCGGAAGATGAGAAGGCAATACCTCCGCGCAAGATAGTCGTCGAAGAGGGATGGAACTATAACGTTGATGTCTTTATCAAAGATATCACCAACAATTCCGCCGATATCAACAATACCTTCGCTTCAGCATATCGTGGTAAGATACCTTCCCTTTCCTTCAATCCATTACTAGTTATTGATCTGCCGATTTAGACATTGAATTGCCCTCACGTATTTCATGGAGAAGTACTCTCCCTGCAACCGATATCGGCTTCATCAAGAATCCTGACTCAAACTTGCTCCTTCATTGATTGCTGCGAAAACAGCCCTTTAAAAGCAAGAATCAACCCTGCAAGCTCTCAACTCAAGCAAAGGAGTCCAACCCGGGTGTCTTGTGGTACTACGGAACCAAAACGCCACACGCAGGTAATAGAATTATCACTTTTGTAAGCCCCCCAGAGTAACTGTATTTGTAGAAGAGCGGATCCACTAATAGTGATAGGTCTGACCCTCCATCGCATCAACAGGGAACGCGTTGGGGCGTTTTCAATTCTTACTTGGTCTTCCTCCTTATAATCAAAGATATCAACTTGGTAGGAACGTGCTTTCCTTTCCCAGATTGTCATCTTGTTCGGAAAAGAAACCGAAGTTGAAGATGTCAATCTCTACTACGAAATTGGCTATACGACTTCAGCGTCGGAGGCAAACCTACGAACTTACCACCTTCAACATCAGCCCATCCTCCACCTCCATTTAAAGCAACCCTTTAAGCAGGAAGGGCAATAATACCAGCAACATTCGGGTATTTCATTAAGACCCACAAGATCGTGCTCCGGCGAAACAATACCTTTAGACATACTGTTCCAAGAGGAAGTCTGGGGAGGAAGACTGGTATTATCAAAACCAGTCGGAATCAAATGAGAATCAGGGCTGGATCCGTCTTCATCTTCATCAAAGACTTCACCTGGGTGGGAACAGGGTATACATTCCCAATTCCTACCCGGGTCTGAGCAGGATGGTTAACAACCAAATACATGAGGATCATAAATGATCCAAACAGTGGCCCCCTAATGGCCTTCGTCAAATTCCAAAGTTACAACCAAACTCAGCCAGTCCCTAACTCCATCCTATCGCATCACTATTAAGATGGGAACTCCCAATTCCCACCCTGTTCCGTACCAAAAAGAAAATGAAGTTGAACACACCACCCTCAACAATGAAATTAGTTATGTGGCTTCGGCATTCGAGGTTTGAGCAAGACGATCAACAACCAAAAACATGAGGATCATAAATGATCCAAATAGTGGCCTCCCAAATGGCCTTCGTCAAATGCAAAAGTTACAATCAAACCCGGCCAGCTCCTAACTTCATCAAAGGAGTCCATACCATCGCATTACCAGCAAGGTGGGAACTCCCAATTCCCGCCCTGTTCGGTACGAAAAAGAGAACGAAGTTGAACACACCGTTCTCAAAAATAAAACTGGCTATGCGGCTTCGGCGTTCGAGGTGTTTGAGCAAGACGGTCAACAAACCCAGCAAGACTGTTGATATTATGAGGGACTCCTCACCAGAGTCCCTCCAAATACAGCAAAGCATTGCCACCCTCTGTTTGAGATGTCTTTGGAGGGAGGAGTAAGAGTTTAGTAACTTTCTGCTGTCTTGGCAGTTTGTTCCCCCCACCCTTTAGCGACTTTTGCGGTGTTTCTGTTCTTTTGAGGGGGGGTGAAAACACAACATCTCAAGTGCAAGTCAATTGCACGACTTCACTACACATTTTACCCCACTAGTGTTTGGAATCAGTTCTATCCTATTCTACATCCTGGCTCAGCAATCGGCTTCAGACATGAAGAGAACCAAATCAAAGGTTTCTTCAACTCAAAAAGATGCCTCGCTACCTCCCATTCAGGGGAGGCGGCTATGACATGCATCATGCCCTTTGGTGGGTCGCCATGACTATGAATCGAAGAAACGGTCGATATTATCCATTACTCCATATGCTTCTCCGCCAACTCCAGTGGAGGGGGGCTATGGCATGCATCTACTTGGAGGCCGGGAGGACAACACGGTTTTCGGTTCTGCTTGATGGTGACCGTGCACTTATTTCCTTACCATGTCATGGGTGGGCCATACTTCAGGTCGTTTTACTACCCATAATGCAGAGCCGACTTTGTTTGTGTTGGAATACCGAGCGACTTATTTGATGGTTCATTGAGGGAGATTTGGTTCCTTTTTGTTTTCCTCTCTTCGGAGAGATGATGAATGTGCGTTCATTCCCTTCCTTTTGAGGTGATTACTGGCTATGTTTTTTTTTTCATTTCATTTCATTTTCTTTCGCCTGATTCCATGTCTGAGTGGGAGGGTGGGAGGTGTACTTCAGGTCGTTTTACTACCCGCCATGGTTCATGACTTGGTACCCATTTCCTGTTCCGAGAGATGATGGTTGTGCGTTTGTTCTGTTCTCGAAGAGATGTTCATTCATTTTGTTTCCTCTCTTCGGGGAGATGATGACTGTGTTCTGTCCCTTATTTTGAGAGATGATTACTGGCTATGTTTTTCGTTTCATTTAATTTTTCTGGCGGATTTACTTGTCTAGATCTGGGTGAGGTGGGAGGGTGTCGAATATGGTTTTGAACAATTAGAATGTACAATGGGATGCATGTAAGTACTTTGGATGGATGGATGGGTTGGATATGGGTTTGAACAATCCCAATAACTGTTTCTTTCACTTACAAGAAAGACACTTCGCCGTGATACAGGTAATGAATACTATCTATTATGTCATGGCCGCAAGCGGCCGAATACAATATGATTCAAACAAAACAAAATACTATCTACTCTAGCAGTGGTGGGAATGCATGTTTGCATTCCAAACAGACAGCGTGATCATGATTGAATTTAAAGTTCCAATTCCTCTACAAACACGACAAATTGATCAACCAAAACGACTCAGTACACACCAAAAATTGAAAAAAAAACCAAAAAAACAATCAAAATCCCAAATCTCAAATACCGACAACAAAACACCCAAAACATTCCCAAATGCCCAAGAAACTATGCTACACCACTCTATCCCCCATTCAAATCTATGAAATCCGAGCCCTCTATAGCTCTCCACTACCGAATCTAACCTCCTCAAATTCCACCTCCCCACTATCTGCCCCACCAAACTCCACCGTAACCCTCGCTTCACGGTTCGCATTATCCGTCCACTCGATATCGATATCATCGTCTCCCTTAAAAGGACCCTTAAGCTGGTATGTTAGACTTGGTTGTACTATGCATGACCCTTCGTTCTGGCAAACTTCTGTTCTCCCAAGATTCTTATGCTTCGGGCCTGTAGGGCCGTTCACGAAATGGTACTGTTGGAGTCGTTAGCTTGCGTTAATATCGATCGAGTTGAGAGAACTTACTTGGCCGACAACGCGATATTGTCGTTTATCGGTGAGTGGATAAAACCTATCACCCCACTTTCCATTGAAATGAAACCAACCAGTTGGAGCATTAAGGTTATCAGCGTCAGGTGTGAGTTTATCAGTTTCCAGGTTGTAATGGTAGAGGTAGTTATTTTTGGCCGGATCCCACAAGTAACCTTTATCGGTGTGGTCCGCAAGAAGGTGCAAAGGGATTGCATAGTAATGGGGGCCCGGAGTTGCGTAATTTGCGTGCGAGCCTCGAGCAGAGTATGTTACTGGCTGCGTGTGGGTCATCAGTATACTCCCTTGTCGTGAATTTAAGCAGTAGATTTACCCTTTTGCCAATCTTTCCACGGTTGCATATTCATAAGCCGAACCACCACTGTGTTCACTGAAGAACATGTTCACAGGCCTGCCGTCCACAAATCTCAGGGCCGTATGTTCTGTATCTGTCAGCACTTGACACAACACAAGGTCCCGATAGAGGAAGGCCTCACCCCAATCGCCAACATGATTCCCAAATCTCCATCCGGCAACAGTATTTCCCAGATTGAAGCTGTAAAAATAGAAGTAGAATGCATCTACAACGCCCCCAGCCTTTTCCGTCCAAATGATGAGTCCCGGCGCACTGCTCAATCCGACATCGTCACCGAAGCCAGACGGTACGTTACGATCGCCACGTAGCCAGGATGGGGGATACGAAGGGTCATCGTCGGATGTAAGGTAGACGTGCTTGCCAAACTCATTGAGATCGTCAAGATTTGAGAGTCGGAGGTGCTGAGCGGTGTGAGATGTAATAGGTGTGTAGTTCAAATAGGGTGTTGTGTGCATCAAACTGTTCCAAGATTAGCGTTCACTGAAAGCTACAGCTAGTTTGTAAAACTCACTGCTCTCCAATATCACCTGGCATAAACCTTTCTTCACTGTGTAAATAAACATACGGCGCTATATCCCATCACTAATTAGCCTTTTTCGTCCCCCAAGGTAGATCGCACAACTAACCATATTCTAGCACAAATTCCGGAGCTTTTATCCGTTGGCTTTCCTTGGCCTTCACGCCGAGCCGGTGCCCACATACTCCCACATTCCGGCATAGACTTGACCTCAATCCTGACAACACACTATCTGGATCCGCATATCCACCATTCATCCATGTTTCCAGCGATACTGTATACTCCACAAGCAAGTACCACAACCACCCGAACACGATGAACCCGCACACTAGGCTAACGACCGACTGTTTCAATGTAATTAGGGCCATAGGTAGGATAGCTCGAAGGACGGCGAGAGCTCTGTGCGTTGACCGGAAAGTCGATAATTTGTGGAAGTTAGCGGTGGAGGAGGTATTCGCATGATACGACTAGGAGAGAAAGAGGAAGAAGCCCTGGGAGAGGAGGGAGGAGGGGTGGGGTTGACGAATATAACAGGAGGAGGAGGAGCGTGTGTGCGATACGGAGGTCGTAGATAATTAACTTATGGAAGTAAAGCCGAGCTATAGAGAACTGTCGTGAGGTGTGACGGGATGGATCTGTAGAGCTTAATCAACCTCATAGAGTAAGCGTCTACACTATCTGATTCGTGATCTCTGATCTCGATATAACTTGAAAGCAAGGAGAGAGGTGTGGTGAAGAAAAGAGAGAAGTCAGCTGCAGACGATTGGGAAGAAGACGAGACAGCTGTCTCAGATATCCGCTGTCGCCTCACAACCACCGGCTTCTGGTGATAACTATACTCTGACAACGTCCTCCCCTCAGACAAACCAAGAAGTATCGTTAATCGCGTGAACGAGTGAGTGAGTGAGTCTTCCCTGGCAAGAATCTTGCACCCATCAAGCAACTCCAACCCGCTGATGATAATGAATTTCTAATCGGAAAGCCGGAAACAGGATCGCATCAAACGGAACGTATCTCCTCCGGAACCGATGTGAGCTGTCCACACTGTATGGGGTGCAGTCGAGCCTGTGGACGGATTATCAATCCATGAGAGCCAATGCTGCAGGCCCGAGAGACGAGCTTCTCTCTCCTCACCGAGTAGGAGGTGCTCGCCCATCCGCTGGACGGGATTTGCCGGTGCGGAAGCAAGCGAGACGTACCAAGACGGCAACTCTCGGAGAATTACAAGTGCTCAAGTACTTTTTGCGCGGGCATAAACTGGTTGAAGATACGCCAAAAAGACAGGAGGCCGATGTTTTTTTGCAAAAAGACATGTCACATGATCTGAGTGATCGCCTATGAAGTCTCCGTCGTACACCGCTATGACTTTTTTCACCCTTCACTTAGCACCAGATATACTCCATAGTCTCCAGTCATCGATCCAAGCTATTGCTCTTGGAATTTAAGAGCCAACATGGTGATTCCAAATCGTGGCCTTCAAAGACCTATCTTGTGCGCTGATATCCAGTTCTGGTCATCGGGCTTCCTCGGGACAACTCATAGCACGCACTAAAAATCACTCAAAAGCTTGTTAAGCCTCCCACTGTGAGACCCCTGCATCTCAGCCCTAATCTTAGTATCACATTAACATCGAACTCTGGACACCTGAGAAGGGTTGTGCGGCAGCAAAGGAATGGCAGAGCATGTGGAAACAGACGACTGGAGGATAGAGTCAATGGGCATTCCAATCGCAATTTCTGTAATGTTTTGCTAAAATCGTTTCAAGGTTTCGTGTCGGCAATCATGACCCAGATTCAGTCGTCCAAATACCCCACTAGCATCTAATATTTTCATCCAAGACTCTATCTAGCCCATAGAGAACATTAGGAAGCTACACAATGTCGCGGGTGGGAAAAAGCTAATAAAAAAAAGAACGAGCTCGCACGAAGCAACAATGAACAAACACCATACCCCAGAGTAATACCATATTACCTCGTAATTTATACACAAATCCTCCTCCCCTTATCCCATGTTTCATTTACAGATCCTTCCTGAAAATCTCTGGCCCCCACTTAGGACTCTTCAGGTTTGTCAACCCCGCACTGTTCTCACACGTCTGCCTTCCACTCATAGGTCCCGGAGGAGGAACCGTTACAGAACCAACCTTCCGTCCACGGCCAGTGTTGATGCTCTTGCCGCTCTTGACGCCTTTATCCTTCCCTGTCTCTGCGCCGGTGCTCCTGCCGCTTGTAGCACCGGTAGGTGCTGGCTCATCCCACATTGGTGCCTGAGCGGGTAGCGAGTCGGCAGCAGCCTTGAGTGCATCGAGAAGTTGCACCATTTTATCGGCGGTGAGATCCTCATAGTAGTCGTCGTTGATTTGGACCATAGGACCTATTACATATTAGATATTATGTAAAGCCGAGAGCTGGAGAAAGATACCGTTGACGCAAGCACCGAGGCACTCAACCTCAGAGAAAGTGAAGACGCCGTCCTCAGTGGTGTGGCCGGGCGTAATGCCAAGGTGTTTTGTTATCGCCTCCATGATCGCGTCCGAGTTGCAGAGCATGCACGGTGTAGTTGTGCACACCTGGAGGTGGTATTTACCAACGGGATCGCGGTTATACATTGTGTAGAAGGTGGCGACCTCTATTTCGCATCCCATCAGCCTCCATGCACCCAATTCCCATATCCAATCCATCTTCATACCCCGTAGCCACAACCACGGAAGGGAGCATACCATAAACTCTCATTGGCGGAATCTCCAAAATCCTGGCCACTTCATTCATCACCGAGATTGAGCAAAACCCATGCTGCCTCTGTCCCAGATCCAGCAAAGGCATTGTCGCTGCCTTCTTGTACTGCGGAGGGTAGCGCTTCAGGATCTCGTCGATGAGGTGTTGGTTCTGTTCGGTAAACTTGAATGGGATCGAGGGATTGTTCAGTGGGGTGTTGCGATGCTACTCTTGCTATCAGCTTCGATTCCAACTCCAATTTGCTCAACATCGAAAGGTAGGACATGCCACTGCCAGAGCATCAGACCGCCTAACGCCGCATTCCGAGAAAGCGCGAGCCAGCGCCAATTTCTGGGTAGTAGGAGTGACGAGTTGTCGACGAGCTCCGGCAAAGAGAAGACGGGTAGGGAGCCTCAACGACATGATGTGGCGTGGGTGGATTGAGTGAGGGGAGACCAAATCGGTAATGAGAGGCGGAGCGGTGATGTAGAGTACAACGTTCTACTAGCCTTGCTTAGTCGAATCTGATTGACGTGCTAAGACGGATACCGGGTAACAGAGCGGTGCATCATGAACTCGGACTCGGACGTTAATGCCGAAGCCACACTTGGTGCAACGCAGAATAAATAAGCTTGCAAAGAAAAGTAGTATATCCCATCTCATTTTAAAGCCATGAACCGTAACTCCCATCACTATACAAATAGAAGCAAAAATTATGTACGAACAAAAATCATGTACAGTATCAATTGCAAAGAATTAGGAAACTCAAACATAAACTTTTATACAAAATTTTTAGGGCATAGGTAAGACGGCCAAAATGGAAAACCATTTGAATTCAAACACCGGGCAACAAGGAAAATGTTGTCCCTCAGGGGAAACGCATCCCACAGAGTTCAAGATACTCAACCATGTATTCTCCCAAACCCTGGACCGCAAGTTCATCGAGGATTCCCCAAGGCCTGCTCTCAGCTCTCCATTTAGTGATGATATCTTTCACCTGTAGCTCCCCCATGCGTTTACGCAGCTCAAAACTTTCATCTAGTTGCAGTAACAACTTATAAGTCTCGATGTAGTCACTCCAAACTGGGATATCGGGCCTCCAGCAGAATTTTCCAGAGCAAATCGAAAGGTGAGCCTTTTCGACCATTGCTCCAGGCAACTTGCAGAGTTGACAAGCAGTCAAAGGGTGCTTGAACAAATCGCCGCTCACATAGCTGTCCCGGATATGGTAAAAGAGCTGACAACCCAAACGGTCCGTAAGTGGTATTACAATTTCCAGAGGGACCATTTGCCTCAACGTGCGTTTGGCGTATTCTTTGAGGACGATTCGTTCCTCGTCTACTTCTTGGGAATCCTGCTCGTCAAATACCTGGACAAATCGCAGCCTGTCATGCAGTTTCTTGACGCCTGGCTCGAGGCGGTTCAGGCGATAGTCAATCCATTGTCTATACAATTCTTGGAGATCCGAATAAGGGCGGATGTTGCTCATGAACGAGGAATCATAAATTCCAACCGCTTTGGCCCGGAAGGATGTGATTATGGTGATTCGATCGTCGGAGGATGAAGACGGTAGTGCTAGATGCTTAACAAGCCCGCCTTGTAGCATCATGACGCTTCCCATTCCTGGTTGCGTGAGCTATGAATATTGTTAGCGTTTTTTATGAGAGCATAGCACCAGCAAACGTTGCATCATACCCCAACATATTCCATGTCGCCACGTTGAATAACTGTTTCTCCTCCAATCATATTGGCTGAGTCGGAGACCATAGCCACGGCAACCCAAGGGTAAGAGTCAAAACTATAACAGAAATTGTTAGGCATTACGCTGAGCGGGGAAGGGCAACAGTTGACTCACTGCCAGGGCAGAAGGCTTTGCTCTTTAACGGCTTGTCTGATTTCCTTGGCAGATCTGCTTTCAACTTTGTTCGGAATATCTTCCGTCTTGTAATTTTGACTAGTCAAGTCATATGCAATTTTGTTTAGGGTTTCCTCACGCGAGAGCCCAGAGTACTTGTTGAAATCGACTTGAATGTTTGCATGACCCAACTGTCACATAGGATGTCAAAAATTGTCTAGAATATCAAGGTGGGGTATAGCAAGTTTACCTCCATGGTCTCCATAACTGGCTCCAAGGCAACACCTGCAGCATGTGAGAGTCTATCGATTACAGATTGGTGAGTGCACAGCCGGCGGAAGAAAGGCGAATGAGCAGCAGCGTTACGAATTATGAGAGTCTTGGGACCAAATATAGCTGCTGTTTTGTCGATGTAGCGCGGATTGAGGAGAGCCTTCCGAATAAATGGAATTGACTTGGCCGTGTATAGAGGAAACGGAGCTGTCCCAGCAATGTCCGAAGAAGCAGAGGCAGGCTGCTGGATTCCGAGATCTTGAAACGTATATTTCATGTCTGGCTCCCGCCGGGGAGCAAGGTGGACCTGTGCAGTGTTAGCCACCATTGATTAACATCGAAACGCTTAAATTTACCTTGGGATTGAATGCAGTTTCTTTCCACCCTGCTAAGTCTGTAACTTGCTGGTAGGGAACGCCTCCAACGGCAGCAGCACACTGACTATTCAACAGATCTTTTTGGTTTCGAATCTGGAGCATAAGGCTTTCAATGCTATCGCCACATGGTCCGGTTTCGCAGGGAATTGTTAACACGTCATTGCCCTCTGGGTTTTGAGAGCCTGATCGGAAGAGCATTATGGCCGAAGATTGCTATTGGTGTATATTATGATTGATATGGGGCCGAGAACTACGACGGAAAACTACAGTGAGATCAGCTCAATTCAAATACAATATACCCTCAAATTTTAGTGGTAGCTAGATATTTAGATGGCGGGTAGATTAATAGGGATATGATTGGATAGAAAGATGAAAGAAGGTGGAAATTGAGGTGGGAAGATGGGAAGAGATAAGGGTGGCAAATACACGACAGGGAGGAAGAGGCCATGTAATCAACACTCCGGAACTGGAAGAGTACTTAAGTATCTAAAAGATAACAAAGAACCACGTGGATTCAGCTAGATATGAGCACTTACAAGGCAAAAATATCGGCTCCTCAAGTTGTAAAGCCGCTATATGCGCATAAGCACTGGGTTCCAATTCCACTTAAGTTATGAACATGATCTCATAGAGCTGATTACGCTGGACATGGGGTAAACAGTACTCAGTCCGGTGCTGGAATAGCACTGCCGAGCGCACTTTGAAGTAGGCCCGTCGTACCTTCCTGCTACGCAAGCTTCCAATAGATGTTTGATCAGTGGCGCCGGAAATTCCGCTCTAAGCCTTGATATTGAGTACTTCTTAGTAAGTTGCGTTCAAATCCCAACTTATTAGGACGCGCTGCTAGGGTGAGGGCAGATTTGGTTGTTGGGCAGGCTTATCAGAAGATGGAATCAATTCGACCACCAGTTGAAGCATGTCGGTATTTGGAATGATTTTCTGGATGACTGGGTATATCGGCCGGATGTTTGAGGAAATGATCTTGTTTGCGAAACATCCTCAAACTGTAAGGTAGAGAACAGGCTGGTGGCGCCTCTTCGCAGCGGCGGTGTATGGTTGTTCCCGAGCATGCCGGTGCGCCTTCGGACACTCGAACTGCCGTCTCAATATAATTTTTAGATTTTCTACCGCCGCACACAAGCGTACGGTTTCTAACGCAATGCACTGGATGATAAACGGGATGTTTTTGTCTGACAATGCGGCCATAGCAAGCCTCACCTGGAAGACACAATGATACCGCCAACTTGCATTTTTATTCGTTGGTTTAACTGAGGATGAGAAATTTGCTATCAGTATTGCCCATGGTGTGTCGTTCTATTTTGACTGTCCTGTCAAACTTTGTGGAAATAATCGGCGACGTAATCATCAGTGCCTCTCAGCTATCTTCATTGTATAAGCCTCGCCTGGATGCACCATCCAGCAATATCACTCGTCCAAGTTTATCAACCCTCTCACCGCCAGTCGCTCTTGCAGCCCACTCTAATTGATAATTGATGATCGTCTAGACTTACCTCCCACCGTAGGACCACCAGCAGCCACATTTCAGCATTGCCTGAGACGGTCCGGACATCTAGTATCCATCGAAAGGCAACCACGTTTCGACTAACGAAAGATGCGAAAAGGACGCACTATGGCATTGCACCACACGGGGACTTACCGACCGCCTTTACCCAGGAACTTGTAAATAACTTAACTCATCCACTGGGATTTGACGCCCCGGATTTGACGCCTTAAAGTCACTTCAGCCGTATCCGCATATTTCCTGTGCGCATTTCCAAGCCCCGGATATAGTTTAGATGGCCTTCTTCCGTATTTCTTTCTACGTCACCGGAAAACCAGCTCGATTTTGCGTTTTCAGTGTTGACAGATCCGCTCTCACGAGAGGCGTAGGCTGCGTTTGCCTCGGCGATTGTGTGTGAATTCGCCGTTTTCTGTTGCTGGAATTGATACAACCTAGCCTCACATTCTAGAAACAACGTATGGGTCTGCAGGTTTATGCGAGGAGTCCACCCAGTAGACAGGATAATGGTTCCCCATTGGTATTCAATGCACTTCAAAATAGCCATGCATATGCACTTAGCCACTCCCGCCACGAGGGACTAAGCTTTTCATCATGACGTTCGTGTGCTGCATTGCATAAATAAGCATTGGGGCTTAGCAGCACAGTCAACCGGCACTCCTCGAGGTCTCAATTTTGAAGCTTAACTACTTAAATTTTTTGGAAGATTTGGAGTTGCTTTATTACCTGCTTGAAAGATAGATCGAATGGATGGTGGCTGAACTATGACAGCAACAAACAACGTTGAAGTGTTTCCTCAATGAGGCAGTAAGCTGGTCGGACAGCTGAAGTTACCGCACTACACCTAGAGTCCTGGGTGTTCTCAGCAGCATATTACCGGACCAGTTCTTACTTAAGCTTATGCTTTATACAAGGAAAAGCTAGATGCCCGAAGTCGAACCTGAAGCTGAGAACCCTAACCCCAGATATTTCCCAATTTCTGGGCTCGGGCACCATGTGTTCCGACCCATACACCAAATTTCCCCGTTGGCCAACAGATCGACCCATATGCCAATTCGTCATCTTGGTGAATAGGTCAACCGATATGCCAACCGACCGAGGTGTCAAGTAGGAGGTTGGGAGGAGTTTGGGGAGGCACGGCAAAGCACTATTCTCTCAACTTTCGAATTTCCACATCATCGCAACTGTCCTGTTTCATCATGGTAACATCGATATCTTGTGCTTCTAACTCTACCAGAAATTATCTCGACTATAATAATGAATTCTTTCACTTCTTCTACATGTAGTAATTGAGTAATAATATCTTGCAATTGTAAGGCCACTTGCAACCCACACTGAACTTGCCTTGTGCAGTTGAAATGTGTACTAGTAACTGAGTGTAGCTCAATGTTAAAAGTTACATTGCCCTGAGCAATTGTTAACTGCTACTATAAATGCATCACCACCACCACCATCAACAATAAATAGGCATACTGGTCGGCCGCTTTGCCAATGGGTTAACCTATACGCCAAGTCTTCCCATTGGCCAACAGGTCGACCCAAAGACCAAATGGCTGACTGCTTTGCCTATCGGTCGACCCGTTGGCCAACGGGAAAATTTGGTGTATGAGTCGGAACATATGCATGTTTTGTACGGACCATGCTACTGGCATACAAAAACTGGCTTCACGGTTTGGGTGCCGTAGTTTGAAGTCCTATTCTCAATCTATGGCCTAAGATGAGTGCCACCATTGAGATCTTCGAATATTAGTCTTAAATATTTCATTATATCTACCGTTTAAAACACCAAAGAAACAAGAACCAAAACTGTCCCACGGTCTTTAAAAACGCTACGTGGTTATGCATTATTCTCCGCCGCGGCTGGTACACCATTCATAGGTATCATCACATCTGAATTCGAACCCACTTGTCCACCCTTCTTCTTGGCGATCTGCTGCCCGACAATGTTTAACATCCGGTCATTCAACCACCCAGCAAAGACACTCAACACACTCACTCCGCCGACCACCATCGATAGCAATTGCCCAGTACTCAACAAACTGGTATCCACATTGATTTGACTCAACCTCAGAGTGTCCTCAGTGAACCATATCGAAAGAGCAAGTGCAACACACAGCTGCAACAAGTCCCACATGTCGCTCCGATTCCAGTGTATATGGAGCCTTGGGATTGATTTGTAGCTTGGTTCTCCCGTACTCAATATAATGTTGACCTTGCTGAACCAAAGCGCCATCGAGTCACTTTGTACCAATTGTTCGCGGAAACTTAGTTTCTTGCGAGCCTCGGAGAAACTGCGGAGCACGGACTTCTCGCTCAATAAAAATGGCCACGAAACCACCGCGAGGATGAAGACCGCAAGGGAAATCATGACGATAGGAAACACTGCAAGGAACGTTCCAAAACTTCCGGTAATATCGACAGCACCAAAGAAACGCACCGTCCGCGCGCATCCCGGGTCGTATTCGGATAAACCCGACCATCTCTTGTTCCAGCAGATCCAGAGCGTGATAATAAATTGGGAGAATACAACGAAAGTCGAGCTGACGGCCGAGGTGATTCCGCCGAACATCGCTCCAGATAGCGCCAACATGAGAGAGATGATTTGTGTCATGGTGAGAACGAGATAGAGTTCGAGCATCGCAGGACGGCCTTGCATGACATTTTTAATGAGAACCAAGTTTAGAGCGAAGATGAGGATGTAGAGACCAGACGTCAGGCCGCCAGCGCGGGAAGGAGCGAAGACGCGAGCAAGGATACAGGAAAGGCCTGTAAGGTAAAGACCGATACGGACACCGAGACCGTAGATGTCAGAATCTCCTTTAACAATGCAGGTCATGGTTCGAATAGCAGCAGTATTGAATCGCGCACTCCACTTCTGTTCGAGTTTGCTGCCTGGGACGATGCCCCCCTGCAGCCTCATTCAGGCGTATGATAGCGGTGCAGACTGCAAAGTACCCTCCACACATGGTGCTTATGGTAACGCTTCGCTTATTGGACGAATAAGAGGGACTACAGCTCAATAGCACCGATACCATAGCTTTGAGCTAAGGACATATACTTCTCTAGCCACGAACGAAGGGGTTGCTGGATTTTGATGGTTTTGGTCACAGCTTAGTTGAGTGAGTGTTTGTATCCGCACTATATTTCGTGATGGGTGGAGCACTTTAGCTTCCCGCGCCCGCGATAGACGCAACCGACTTGCCAGAGGTACTTACGCGATTAAATACGTCATACATGACCTACACACCTCCGTCCAACCTCAACTTCAACTCTAATTCCCCTCGAAAAGACGCCAAAAATGCGACTCCCAACGTTAAGATCGTTGATTTTCGAGCCCTTGATTTTCCTCCTATCTTTCACCCCCCTAGTGCGTTTTCTTCCAAAGAAAGACCACTTCGCGCCGCACCCGAATGTGCCGTTCGAAGGCTACTACACTCGCATCCAAACGACCATGGGCTCGACCATTCTTCTCATCTTTTCCTCTGTGTTCACTGCCAACAAGCAACCACACTATGTTCATTTTTCTCTCCTCCCACGCAACGGCAGCGGTCAGCACCGTATTGTCGTTGACAAGTTCCCCAAAATCACCGATGCCAATGGTCCCAAATTCCCCAACAGCGTGCACGAGTTCTCACGTGTAGCGAAAGGAGATGGCATGGAGGGAACCTACCGGATCTGCCGCGATGAGCAACGCTACCGCCTAGAGCTTGACACATCCGAATACGGTAAACTCGAGGTCTCGGTGGACCTTATGGACCGTAAAGCGTGGATCCCGGGCGACGACGTCTCTACTCCCGAAGGTATCCTTTCAAAGTTGATATTCCTCCTGCCACTTCACTGGAATGTCTTTTCCACCGCCTCTTCGGCCTCCTACACCATCATCGCAGACGGCAAGCCTCTCGAGTCTGGCTCCGGTATCGCACATCTAGAGAAAAACTGGGGCGTTTCATTCCCGCGTGGATGGACTTGGATCCAGGGCTTTTCTGGGTCTCCAATCACGAAGGAGGCTAGACACAAAGCTCGCTCGTTTGTCATGGCCGGTGGGAAGATTCTCGGACAGAAGGCTTTCCTGCTTGGGTACAGGTCCGAGAATATTGAATGGAACTTCGGCCCGCCGTATACGCTGATGCCTTTCTGTCTGCCCACTCCGTTTATGAAGGAGAGTTTTGACTCGAAGCGAGGAGTGGCAAGGTATGAGGTTGGGGCGTTGTGGAAGAAGTTGGTGGTTGAGGTGCAGGCCCCACCGGATCACGATGGTTGGTTGGGATTGCATTGTCCCCTGTTTGATGGTCATGGGGGCACTTATGCGTACGAGAGCTTCGATGGAAGTGTTAGGGTCAAGATGTATGAGAGGGCTTGTTCCCTTGAATGGGAGTTAGTGGAAGATACGGTTCTCGATGGCGCGGCGGTTGAGTTTGGAGGTGATTATAGCTTCAAGGTTTCGAAGTAAAAGGATACTAAAAAAAGGGTGGGTGGGTTTTCAAATAGTCTATTAGGTACAGTTTCAAGGCCTCGAAGTAGAGGCTAAAAATGGTATTGATACTGGAAAAGGATGTTAGGTTTCAAAATACACCATTACCCGATTAGCAATATAATCTTGCACGGCGAGTGTATGTTCTAGATCATCTTCTATATTTCATTCACACGATAACACACGACCTCAACCCATGAAACGAACTTAAATCCCGTCTATATTTGGAGTCTTTTTTTACCGTTTAATCCCGCCAATCAAATCACAACCCACCACTCTTCCTCAGGGCCTTACTCCCTCCACTTCCCGGCTTCCGTCTCACCACCGTCTCGACCGCAGTCGTTGTAGCCCTCAAAGTCTTCGTCATCAATACAGTCCTTGCCACACTCTCCTCGACCTCCACACTGCGCGTGGAATTCGTGTCTACATACCGGCCGCAGAACTTGGGGAGAGGGTGACTTCGTGGAGGCGGAGTGACTTGGTGCCGGATCCAGATAACATATGTTCGGGGATTACGATGGTGGCCGGCTCGAAGGCGACCCCGTCAGGCCGGAACCCCTCGGTGGGGAGGCAGGTGTATAAAAGGAAGAGACAGAGGAAGATGAGATTCATGGTTGGTAGGTGGATGAGGATTTGGGGGGAGGGAGGAGGGTTTTATGGAGGGTTTTATAGAGGATGAATATGTTTATAGTTCGGCGGTTTAACTTACATTCTGCGCTGGTTAGATGGGGGGATGAAAGTCTGCTTTGAGGGGAGATAGTGTCTGAGAAATTATAAACTGGAACTTGTAAGCTGGAATGGTTGATATGGGTTTCGTTCACTTTTTATCATTGTGTACTGTATTATAGTTTCGAGAGCTCAATACTGCAGCTGTAGATGTTATCGATATCCCACCGGGTATATAAGTATATGGTGAAGTTGACTGGTGATTTCTGGTCGTCTGGCCAAGTAAACGGCACTCTGGACCTCTGTGTATTGGCGATGGTTTCGCAGTATAAGGGGTCTAGATGCACCAAATTGTTCTCTTCAAACTCTAAGACTGCGTATACTTCTATGAGAATTTCCAAGTTTCTCACCAAATTCCCTCTTCAAATTGAAGAGGATACGCCTGGGAGGTTGTAATTAATGCCAGCTTGAAATTTAAAAAAATACCTTTCTTCACGCCTACTGCTACACAAGGAATTAAACTTTTGGGTGCATCTCCAAGGCCGCATACACATACTCTGGGTGGTTCGGGTGTTCCTTTGATGGCATGCAGTCATCCATGGAACTGGTGACAATATATCAGTAGAGCCACCACCAGCGGTGACGCTGGATCCCAACACCAGAATGGGTTACCGTAACGCAAGTAGGAGAGGATGATGGCTATACAAACTGGGGTTATCCTGTTACGAGTTCCATACTGGCCTCGCAAACCTAAATACATGGCACTACCACTGTGCCAATGGCCAAGAAAATGCAATTCGTTCAGGCTCTACTACTTCCTCCTCCTGGGCTCCACCCCCAGTTCATGATCACCAGGATTACCCAAGTTCACATCTTATCCCCAAATCTGCGTTTTGTAATTCCTCAAGCTTCTGATCCGCAGTTCCGCAGTTTCATTCTTCTAGTATTAGCCGTGATCAAATACATGTACATTATTATTACACATAACCGTACATCACATAGAAACCATATCATTCCATCGCATTACCCAATGCCTCTTCATCCCCCTTCCCCTTCCCAACCTAATAACCATGCCCATAACCCCCGTTGTTGCCCCCGTTATTGTTGTCGTTGTTGTGGCTGTCATCACTATCCTTCGTCCACGTCTTCGTCTTCACCACCGTCTTATACACCGTCTTCACCTTCTTGACCTTCGTCTTATACACCGTTTTCGTAACCTTCTTCGTCTTCGTTTTATACACCGTCTTTATCTCATGCGGATGTTCTCCCTTCGGCACAGTCTTATAAACCGTGATTGTAACCTTATCCGTCTTCGTCTTAAACACCGTTTTTGTCTCGCACGGGCACGGCGGTGGCGTAAATGTCGGCCATGCGCTGCCACCCGTACATTTGGGGTCGGGGAAACACCCCCCGTACATCATGCTGCATGAATTTATGTAGTCGGCGCAGATGGTCGGGCAGGCGGAAGAGGTGGGTTTTGGGGGCAAGACGGCGTCGGGGAGGGAGGCCGCCAGGCCCGCGAGGAGGAGGGTGAGGATAAGTTGCATTGTGGGGTAATTGTGAGGCGATGGATAATGGATAACGGTGAAGGAGGATGGGATTGGTGCTTTTATATCCAATAGGGGCCAGCATTTTTTTCTATTGGGCGGCATGAATTATAGGTCGAATGACCGAAATGGCCGGTAGGACTTATGGAAGCTAAAGCGACAGCTCTTTATTCGGAAACTCGCAGTGCAGTTTTAATATAGAGTATTATATACCAGGCTCACCACCCCCCCCTTCTTGTATCGGTTTGTTGGTCCCTGGCCGAGCTATGATATCGATATTGAAATTTCCGGGATTAAGACGAGGGGGACCTGCTACAGTATATATAACCTAGCATGTATATACTTCCACCACACAATTCGGGTATGTTTTTGTGACAAAGTCCCATTTGGATTGATTGATGTAGCAATGCCGAGGTAAGCCGAGGTTTCTGCCCTTACATGTTGCACTAACATGATGGGATTTCTCGTTGTCCGCTATTGGTGCTGCTGCACCTCTCAGCTGTCACGGTCTAGATATGATGCAGGGTTCCGGGTATAACGAAAGCTCATGATCATGGTTACTTAGACTTCGTCTCACCATCAACTTGCGATCGTCTCCACTATCCTGTAGAAAAAACCCCATTGGAATCGATCTATGTGCCGTTGGCTTCTTCCGATCTTTGTATATATAGACAAGCACACAGGTATGATATTATTACAGGGTGACCAATTGCAAGCAAAAAATAAAGTGTACCAAGGGTAGTTACTCCGTACCACCAGATGACAGATTTGGGGGGTTCGCGATTGTGCGCTTGTCGGTATTTGGACCTTAGCCCAGATCGCTCCTAGACTGGCCAAAGCCTTTTATATTGAATAATAGGGCAAGGGACCTTCCAATGGCATCCGGAAATCCAGGTGACAATTTCTCTCGGGGAACTGCGAGAGGAAGAAGCGATACTAAGAGTGGACGAAAAAGGAAGGGGGACATGTTTGACGCCAGAGGGGTTATATATAGGGCTTGGTCCCGGACGGGCTGACGATACGGGGAGTACCAACGGGCCGGAGGAGGAGAGAAAACCGCCCCGGGTCGTCCGAAGAGATGAATTGCGGGAAGAAGAAGAAGCGAGAGTAGTGGGGAGGGCACGCACACTGTCTGAACTAGAAGCATCGATGCCATTTAATACAAGAAAAATGACTACATTGGGGTGTACTACTAGCGTACCGAAATGAGAGAAAGTGGCAGTTTTGGTGTTTTTTTTGGAAGGGGGGGTCAAGTCTATGGAAGACCCATAGGATTAGTTCCCGTTGAGCCTGGAGGCCCTCCAGATGGAAATCTTGGGATGCACATTTTCAATTGACAGATTCCGAGCCCCGGATATAAATTCTGGAGGGGTTGCTTTCAAGATCCAGCTTTTGTCTTGTACAAGATGGTGAGATCATTACAAATATCAACAGATTACTTAGCTTAGCAGGCATGGTGCTATAAACACCAGGTGCTCTAACCACCGGGTTCGAAACCTCCGAGTCGTGGCGCTCTAAACGTCTGGACTCATGATCAAAACCTCCTGGCTCAAAACCACATACAGCTACAAACGGTTCCAAACCTCCAGCGCTCACTCTTTTACTATATTTTGCCTTCCAACAAAGATCGGCTTTAATCTCGTACAAGATGGCAGAGAACATTGTATGTCCAAGAGCTGATAACTTAGCTTAGCCGACATGGTACTATAAACACCAATTGACCAGGCACTCTACACACCGGGGTTCGAAACCTCATGATGCTCTAAATATTAATACACGGGTGAGGATTTAAAATCCCGCGGTGCTCTGAACGTCCAAGAGCTGATGACTTAGCTTAGCCGGCATGGTGCTATAAACACCGGGCTCGAAACCTTATGACACTTCAAACGCAAGGTCGTGCAAGTGCTATAAACACAGGTGCTGCAAACACAAGTGCTGTAAACATAAGGTTCTAAACCTCCAGTGCTCATTTTTTGCCCTTGTTTGTGTCCTTCGAGATCCAGCTAAGCTATGTACAAGATGGCAGTGGTCCATATCTTACAACACCTCCAGATTTAGATATTTGGACCTTGGCCTTGGGACTCCGATTTCCGGCCGCCCATGCGCTCTGGTACCGCTGATGGTTTGTATAGACTTGTGCTCTAAATCTACCTTTCTTTGATGGAACGCCCGCACGTGAAAATCAGAGATGCGATAGATATCCTCTTCTAGGAGCTAAAGGAAAATATTTGACCCTGGCGCTGAGAGCTCCCGATTCAATGGGCATTTGGAATTTCGCATGGCCTTCGAAAAGCTATCTAAGTACTTGCGAAAAGAGGGTCGCATCTGGTATTTGACAACAAATTGACTCTAGATTAGAAGTATAACGCTACGCCTCGACAAACCTCGAAAACTTCTAAATATACACCTGTAATGCTAAAAGAGAGAGCGCAAATACTTCGAGCGAAGCCGCCCGCTCTATTCCGAAAATTATGGCTCATTCAAACTCTTCCCGCTGTCTTATCAAACATACGTTTTGAATGGTGCGATCACAGCATGATACATATTCTCCGCTCGCTAACCTCTCTTCGCTAGAGATCCCAATACTGAGGCACTATAGCAATAGTACCACTGTAACAAGTTGCAGTGCCTTACCACAAATGAAGTCTAAATCAAGTCTATTCGGCTGATAACTAAAAGAAGCAAGGAAACCCCTCTACAAGAAGGTGCGGCTTTGCACACTACCCGCTTTCATTTCCAACCCTAACCCATACCATCACGGCCACATCTCCAAAAACTCACCTACCCTCTCCTTATCCTAAACGCCTCTCCCAGCTCCATCCCCGCTTCCAAATCCCCCTCGACAAGTGCATCCACCTCCTTCCCCTTCTCCAACATCCCCACCACCTCCCCCACCCTCTCCGCCGGAATCACCACGACCCCACCCCCCTCCCTATCCGCAAACACTACATCCCCCATCCTCACCCTCACCCCGCTAACCTCCACCTCACAATCCACCGCCACAACCCTCGTCTCCGCTCCCGCTCCCACAGTACTAACTCCCTCCGCCCACACCTCCCACACCCTCATCCCCCTCATCTCCTTCAAATCCCTAACCCTCCCTGCCACCACAACCCCACAAACCCCTCGCATCTGCATCCGCTTCGCAACCAGGCCGCCAATGACTGCGCAGCGTGTCCCCGGTGGCGCAGAGAGCACTGCGATGGTGTTTGGAGCTGTGATGAGGTCTGCGAAGTGGGTTCCAGGGGGGAGGGTGGACGTAGGGGTAGGGGAGGATTTTGGGGCGAAAAGGACTGTGGTTGCGGGGGCGACGAGAGGGGTGGTGCGGGTGCTGGGAGAGAGCTTGTTTTCTGTTTGTTTTGTTAGTGGGGAAGGAAGAGGAGGAGGAGAGGCGGAAACCAATGTCGACTAGGAACCCTGCGTGTGGGATGCCGAGTTTTAGTAGTGCGTCGGAGATATCGCAGGCTGTGTATGTGCCCGAGGAAAGGGTGTCGATTTGTTGTAGGGATGCGGACATTGTCGATGTTGAGGTTGCGGCAGCTAGTGGTGAGGACGGCTCTTGATAGACCGAGGCCGGGGCATGTTGGCGCCGCAGGGTTCGGCGAGATGTAACGATGTGCGTTCGGCCGTAGTTGATGATCCCGAAGAAACTAGATGGATGCTTTCTGCAAACAAACATTATGCCCTTGGGTAAATTAGAAGTCGGTATGGAAACTGTGGTACAGAAGGGAATTAGGGTGGGTTGCGGTCAGCACCTGGGATGTGTGTGTGGATGAGGGTCCTGTTCCCCAAGTACCCCGTATGTATGCTAAACCCAACAATATGCTCTCAAAATCAAAAAGACATGCAGAATACCTCCACCAACATGGTATGTATACAAAAAAACGCAGACAAAAAAAATACAGCCAGATCCCCATCTACACCTATTATTTATATAGATACCTACTCCTCACTTATCATGAATTATTATTAATTATCGTCATCATCCAACTCCTGAAACCTCCCCTCCTCAACCGCCGTCTCAACCGGGTTCTTAACATTGACTACCCCGGTTTTCTTCAACCTATTCCTCGGAGGTCGCAGATTAGCCCACGCCCTTCTGACAACCTTTTTTCCCAACAGCCTCAAATTCGAATGGTGAAGGCTGTGGAAAAGTAACGACAATGCTGGGGGGGTGGGAATGTTTCCATGCCTTTCAAAAAGCACAAACAACCGCTCCGCTTCACGCTCCTTCTCATCTCGCGACATCCCCTCGAACGAATCGGCCGTAACTGGTTCGGAATCGAGTGTTTGACCTGTGATTGGATTTATCGGTTTGTCTGACGATGATGATGCTGCGACTGCAGCTTCCGTAGGATCGAGGGAGGATACAGGAACCGGTATGTTATGGGTTACCAGGAAGCCAGAGGCATATCCGTAGCCAATGTTGCGGATAAACTCCTCGGCGTTGGAATTGGATAATTCAAAAAGGAGGTAGGATATGCTTTCTCTGGTATTAGGTGCTGAGGCAGAGTTGGTAAGCTGTAAGAGACGAGCAGCAAGTGTTGTTCCTTTCCCTAGCGGCTGGTTTCGTTCACTGAAATCACTCTGGATAAGCACTAACTCCTATTGCTTCTAGTTCATAGGTAAGAGAAAGAAACTCACTGTTCACATGGCAATAACCGGCTCTTGAGATATGTCTTGACTTCATCCCCAGCAGTCTCAATGACCTTCCGGAATAGGGTAATTAACGGTGCCCCATTGTCGTCAAAAATTTCAGTTGCCGTTGCCCCAAGCTTGGTATACTTTGGATCAATAGACTTCTCCAATATCTCCACCAGTCTTGTAATATTCTGTAAAGGCTCCGAAGGCGGGAACGCATCGTGTTTGCAGGCCGATAGGTCCATGTTAAGCAGTGCGTTGATGATGAGGGCGATTGGCGGTCGGAGAGGAAACGGAGGTAGATCTCGTTGGCGGAGGATCTTGAACAGATTTGACACCGATCTATACCCGTCAGTGACCAGGCCCGTAATTAATCACCGCCGCCGCTATCATACTTGATGAATAAGTTTTCTTTATCCGTGACGAAATGTGAGAGGTTGAAAACAAGTTTTAGTGTTTCCTCCAAAGCCATATCTTCCATCGGCGAACGAGGTTTTGCTTTCTCGGAGCACGCATCAACATGCCGCGCCAGAGCCTGGAAGCACCACCATCAGCATGGCACTCAAGCCCAGATATGAGGAAGCCTACATCGTCAATACTCTTCTCGAGCCGCTGTTCCTCCACCAAGCGTTTTAGATCCGCCGTAGTATCGTATGTAATCAAGAACAATATTCGTGCCAGCAAGAACTCATCATCGACACCCGCGTTCTAGTCCACCGTTAGCACCCCTCGTGCACCTCCTCTCTTCACCAAACAAACCTTGAACCCCGCGGCAGCCTTCTCCGGGAACCCCAGATCTAAAAAGATCTGCCTTGTCTTCGGCACCACGAGTAACGCGTTGGCCAAGCATCTCAGCGCCTCTCTCGCCGAAGCGAAATCCGTCTTATTCGCCTCGAAACCGTGTTTTCCGAGTATCTCGATGCCCTACGACGTCTGTGAGCTTGGGTAGACGGTAATACGACGCAACGGTGGTAAAAGAACCTCTCTGGTAAAGATAGGATCGCAATCCTTCGGATCTCGGCCATAGACTTTGAGTTGTTCCAATGTAGCTACTCGCTCTGCAGGATGCATTAGCTACAAAGATTCCCCGGGTCATGATAGGTAGGCCGCTTGTACCGGTAGCAGAGAGATTCCTTTCCTCCAGGTCAACACAAAGGGTTTCTATTATGCGCTGGACATGCTGCAACTTGTCTATCACGAAGAGTCAGCAAAACCGATAAACCTTCCTGGAAAGCAGTAGTATTACCCTCGCCAGGCGCCGGTGATGTAGACGCCATATTTCGCGGCCGAAGTTACGGATAAGAGTTGAGGAATGGGAATGTTGGCAACGACCAGGTTCTTTAATACTGTGTTGTCATAATAGTAATCGTGAGTGTAATCGGAGTTGATATTGATCCGACTGGTAGGTGGTAAGGTCTACGTGATGGCGGGGAAGTGGGGAGTTGTTGGGAAAGGAGGGGAGGCTGGTGAGGTGGGTGGGGACAATGGCCATCATCCTGCAATCTCACCAGAGCCAATCCATCGTCATCACAATTAGGCTCATAACCGAGACCAGGGTTATGAGGCGTCAACTCGCAGCAGACCAGTGCTTTTGCATTGGTACCAGATACCCATGCACTCTGGCTGGCTGTGACTCTATATAATAATATAATACACCTCTCTGCTAAATATATAAAAATGAATTAGAAAATGTAACTGCGTGAGTGATCGCTACGCGAGTGATACCGCGTAGACTATATTAAAATCCGTATCCATTCCTCCCTCAGGACCTAAAATCAGGGTGCATTACACCCTTGACAATTCAAAATAATGTCTACATCACCTCCAGAATACTCCTAACTATAAACAAAACATCCATCTCACCACCCTCACTACTAATTCCACAATCTTCTTCGTTATCTTCAACCCAAGAACTACGCACCAGATAACCCACAACACCGCCCTCACCGACCACTCAATTGTCACGCTCAATATCCGGATTACCATCCTCATTTTCCCTCTCCCCCTTCGTCTCCTCGCCAGTCTATAAATCTCCTCTTGGAGCTTCTTCACATTCAGCGTCATTTCTGTGGTGACCATGGTACTAAGTCCATCCGCCTCGTCCGCCACAGCTCGAACCAATGGAGTGAGGGTGTGGGAAATGTGTATGTTGACCTTATTGATGCGATTGTGGTAGTACGGGGCAGTGGAGGTGACAAAGGTGTTTTGTTCATTGTGGCAGGTCTCGAGGACGGAATTGAGAGCACGGGTCTTGACGTTGATCTGTCGGAGAATTGGATTGAAAGTGGTGGGTGCCTTCGCCGTGATCTGGCGGGCAATGATGCCAGCGGAGATGATGGTAGCATGAGCGTGGTGGAAATCGCGTTTCGATATGGTAGGTGTATGAGGTTTCAACGATGGAGACCGTTTTACGGGCTCTTCAGGGGCATCGGAAAAGACCTGGGAAAGATGTTCCAACGCCTTTATTTGACCAAGCACAAGATGGCTCCCCGGTTTCCGACGCAGGGATTCAATTTTAACTCTTCTCGCTGGGGAGTGTTCACAGCCGATACCAGAAACTGCGACTTTGAGCTTGCTGCCACGACGTTCAGGAGAGGCTTCGCGGTCACTGTCAATGCTCTTTCCTAACCGTTCATGAGGACCTAGTTGACCTGTAGAGTAGTGGCTTCTATGTTTTGGAGGTCTTGGTTTTCTCAGCTCAGGTATTTGTTTGCTTAGTTTGGACTTTGACGATTCCAGGTCTTCAAACTCCGAGGCGGAGAGGGTGCCTTCTCTGCTAACTGTTCGGATGTTTCTCTCTTCGTCGTCGCTGACCGTGGTATTTGATGCGGTGGGTGATGGCATAGACGATCCATTGTCTCTTTTCCAGGGTATTAGTTCTTCGACCTTCGAGACTTCGCTGCGGAGCTTGTCGACACGCGATTTGACTTTCCCAATCTTGGAGCCTTTCTCCTTTTCGTTCGGCTTCTTGTAGGGACGGTCAATATCCAACGAATCTCGGCCGTTATCTTCGACATGGTCTTTCTCCTTGGTGTTGGCATCTTTCCGTATGCTTAAAAGCTTCTTGGTTGGGCTAATCTTACTCTCCTTCTTGTCCTCATCTCTCTCCTCCGGTTCTTGTGACGGCATCCTGGGTGGACTGAGGGATATCGCGATGCTAGGTACCACAAATTCCGATTTATCTGCACTCCCTATGATTCCTAGGCCAGCGACACCAGTGTCAGTTCGGTCAAGGCTGCCTTCGCTCCCGCCAAATGCGGTGGTGAAACTGAGGCCTGTTGTTGTCTTCCCCACATGCTTGGTTGGACTCCTCCCCGTGGTTGCTGATTCATGTTCTCCATCCACTACTTCAAAGCTTTTTCTGTATTCCGGTTGATCATGTGGTACCGGGATTGGATGGATCTCCTCGTCCTCCGTCGCAATCCAATCCATATCCTCCGCCTCCTGTTTCCGCCGCTTCTCTTCAAGCTCCAACTCATGTTGCTTTAACTTCTTCCCGCCGGGGCGTTTCGCCTTGATCATACTCTTTAGTTTCTTCCGTCGACGGTGGTGCTTTGGACTCTCACTCTCCGGGAGTGCGTCGTCAGTATTATGATGGTCATCTGAGGCTGAAGAATTATCGAGGTAGTCAGAGTTGCTTTGTCCTTCCTCTTCCGAAGATGTAGCAGTGCTTTCAAATCCCTCATCGTTATCCCTCGGAAAACGACGATACTCTTTTGCCCGACTGGCGCGCGGAAATTCCTTGCTAGCCCTTTTTTTCAAGTTATCATCGCTTACCACGTAGTCTAAGCCATTCAGCAAAATTTCCACAGATATTTGCTGCTTGTCCCCAATACTGTCCATACTCTGCTTGCTCTGACGTTTTCTTCTCTTGATGTCCTTCTCCAACTCTCCACGCTTGTATTCCTCACATCGCATCCAATAATAGTCTGCAAACATTTCCTCCGGCTCTATAATCCAGTTCATCTTTGGCCTCTTTGCCTTCCTCCCCTCTCCCGGCGGTGGATGTGGTAACCCACCTGCACCTTCCCCTCCCGGAGAACGTATCGACACAGCGACATCCTCAATCCATTGCGCTACCGCTCCTGGGTCTTCCCACGGTGAAACATCAAGTTGTATCTTTTTCCGGTTCCTGAGCCTTCGGTTTCTAATGAGCCGCAAGGGATTATATTCGCAGAAATTTTCCGGGAACGCTTGAGGTGTCTGGAGGGTAGCCAAATTTTTAGCCCTGGTCGCCTCGATCTCCAGCAACCCCTTAAAAGCCGCCGACAGCTCCAGCGTCTGCTTCGCCTTCAATGTACGCTGTAGAGTTGCGTCAGAGAACTTATACTCCCTCTGAAGCTCCCATAGCTGCTCCCGCGCTCGACTCCACTGTCTCTGCTGCTGAAAACCTCCCCCAAACGGCCCTAGTGACAGCAATGGTGACGGGAAGGTTGCTCTCCCAGGTGCTGGTGGTGGTGACGATGCTAGGTGCTTCATCCCTTGACCCGCAGAACTCGGCGACCTCCCAGGCATCAAGAACGAGCGTGTAGGAGAAAGTGTCCTCTGGCAAGATCCAGATTCCGACGTGCCTTGGTGTCGAGATGGAGGTAGAGATAACGTGTTTCCCCGTAACAACTTCTGCCTACCCAATGCTGATGTCTCCCCTTTCCGCTTCTGGGATTCCGAGAGAACAAGGTCCACCATCGCCGCTGGATCACCATCAGCTTCCGCACCGCCGCCAACATCCTGTTCCCCCATCCGCCCGGAACCAACGCTGGACTGGTAGTAAAGAGCCCTGTCAGTACGATCAAGCGAGCTTTTTCTGCTTCCGCTACTATCGAGTAGGAATCCGCCTGCTATTTGTCGCCGCGCACGGGCTACAAGGCCAGGGGGAGGTGGACCTGGGTTCGAGACGGTACGGGCGGTGGACGAAGTCAGGAGTGAAAGGTTCGAGGAGTCGACGGAAGAGGCGACATTGAGTGTAGAGGAGAGGTGGGACGAGGTCTCGGGGTCTTTTGTTGGGAGGGAGGAGACGCGGCGCGCGGGGGTTTCTGACATCGTTGGTTGGTTGGCCGGGAGTGCGATGCATGCAGCTGCCGACCTAAAGCTTTCAACAGCTGCGGAGGTTAGGGTTGTTCTTCGGCTGCGGAGAAACGTATGACCGAGACATGCCCAAAGGACGATTTGCAATGGGTCGATCTGACAATCATAGATAGAGGGTGGGCGTTGAATGGTTGACGAGATTAAATAGAAGAGCTTGATGACCTGTGAAAGAGGGATCACCAGGCCGGTTAATCTGCGGCTTTTACATTGGTGTCTCTTATAGCACCCCTTGCAGCTTACATGCGCGCTTTCTAGCTAGAGACTCTGGGTGCTGTTCTTCTTAATCACTCGCTGCGTCTTCTTCTTCGTCTCCCTCTTCACTTATCGCATTGTTCTCGTCCTCATCACTACTACCCTCATCATCATTTTCTTCTTCGTCTTCCTCCTCCTTCTCTTCCTCCTCCATAGCCCTCCTCATCTCCTCCATCTTCATCCTCCTCTTCTCCTTCGCCTCTTGAGCCCTCCTCTTCTTCCCACCCCAGCTAACCTTAACCGGCTCCAAAAAATTACTCTCATCCTTAAACCTAGTCGGATCTTCCCGCAACCCCTCCTTCGCACTCCACACAATCCCCGTCTTCCCCGCCCTGGCGCCCAAAGTGCGAAATCCCATATCCCCGCCAAACAGTTCTGCACATCCCTTAGCCGCTTTTTGTAGCGGTTCTTCATCCCACCCTTTAATCGCTGCCATCCCCATCACATGGCTCCAATCTCGCATCTTCAACACACTCATCCTGTCCTTTAAACTCAATGCGTATTCCTCCGGCGTCTGTACCCTCCGCTTCTTCTTTTTTGCTACCCTCTCTTCCTCCTCCGAATCCGAACGGTCTGGCGTCGGGCTTGCAGCGGTAGTATCCGGCAGTGTAGTTAGCTCTCCCATCTCCAGTACCACTTTAACCCGATCCCACTTCCTCTTTGCGTCCCCCCCCTCCGCACTCGGAATGAATCGTTTGACATAATGTTCTCTTTCCTGATGCAGCCCCAGCAGCAAAGTATCCAGCCTCGCAATAACATTCCTCACCGCCGGTTTCAGCAGCTTCTCGCTTTCCTCATCATCATACGCAGGTTTCAGTGCAGGGTTATTTCTCGCGCGTATCCGTTCCTTCGCCTTCCTCAATACCACCGCTGTCAAGACCTTCTCCAACATCTCGCTCGGTGCTTGTTCCTCCTCCTCCTCCTCCTCCTGCCTAGCTGCAAAACTCTTAACATCATTAACCCGTCTCCTCTGCTGAAAGAAGGCATAGCTTGGTAGATGTTCCTTCTCCCTTGGCACACGGTCGGCTGGCATCGGCCACGCAGTCCACTGCTTCGTAATAAACCGCTTCCGTGCCGCTACGTTGGGGTCAACCATCGCCTCAATATCATCTGACCCATACCCTATCTTCCTCTTCCTTTCCTGTGATATTAGAGCACCATGAGGATACAGCTTCTTCAACACATGTGCCTGTAGTAGATGATTGCCGATATTCTGATGTGAATACCAGTCCAATGATTTGAGGATGCCATTGAACCCTTTCACCGACGACTTTGTATCTTCCATATCGCCCCAGCGACGGTGGGTATTCTCATCGCCTGAGTTACCGAAAGGATCTCGTTCATCTTCGTCTTCGTCATCGTCTTCGGGGGAGGCGGAAACGGCGGTATGGTAATCTGAGGTTGTTGGAGAATTGGAGTTTGGAGTGGGAGAAGGAGCGGAGGACGCGACTGGGAGGGAGGGGTTAAATATTGAGCTTCGTGCAGACATGATGCTGGTGTGTGGTTGGTGGTAGATAAACAGAAGCCCAAACACGACAGACATCGCGCTAATTCTCCTAGCGCGACTGCTGCTGATGAAACCCTAGCCCGAATACTAACCTCTATGTAGTGAGCTTGTAACCTCGATGCTGAAGATTTGACAAAGTCATAAGTTATTGACAGTTACTTTGATCCATTCTATTCCTTTGAAAACCTGCCCATATGAAAATCTTGCCCCGCATCATACGTTACAATGCAATCAATCTTTTTCTTCATCTCATGGCTCACAAACCCATATTCTCTGGGCCCATCAACAGCATGCGTAATAAAAAAAACGCAACATGTCGAAACCAGACCCCAATGCAAAAAAAAAGAAAAAACCCAAAAAATAGGCACGCAAAAGGTATCGTGAAAACTAACTATCTTACACAACCCCCCATTGCCCACCGTTATCATCATCACTTCATCGCAGCCTTCCTTTTCTTCTCCCTCAATTTTGCAAACGCCTCAAACACCTCATCCTCTATCGCCGCGATCTCGGCAACCGTCATTTTAGTGGCATGAACAACTCCCAACGCATTCCGTAACGACTCAATTGCAGTGGCGGCCGTAAAAGTAGTATTCCCCTCCCCTCCTTCTTCCTCTACAGTCTTTGTGGCCGATAACACAGACCGGCGTTTACTCCTCCTCGTACTAATATCTGTTTCTGACACGCTATGACGTGGGCTTCGAACCTGTAGCTCATCCATGTCGATGTCGTCTGTGAATACTCCATCCTTGTTCTTTGTTGGCGTGGGGCCGGCGACTCTGGAAACGGACGAGGTGGTGGAGGAAAAGCTATTTCCGCCATTAATCTGTGTTTCTTGCACGAAGGAGGTATCGCTTGTTTGTTCGGTTCGAGATTTTCGGAGACGTGATCGGGTAGGAGTTGGTGAAGCTTGGTCTATGAAACCGCGGATGTCAGTGTGGGTGAAACAAGCAGGGAAGGAGAGAGGGCTTACCACTCATTCCATTTAAGTCGGCGCCATCAGAAATGGGCTTCCCCACCGGCCCGCGTAGTCCCGGTTTTCTCCCTTTATTACTTCTCGTCGATATCCTCGTTTTCATTGGTGTGTCTTCCGTATCTAGCGCTCGAGGTTTCTTTACTGGCGGCCGCTCCAGTTCCGGGGATTGGTGGAGTGTGGAGCGTATTGCGGCTGGAGATTGTGGTTCGGTGTTCACAATCACGATGGTATCTAAAAATTCCGGTGAAGTGTTGGCCTTGCTCTCTTGTTGCTGCGTAGGTGTTGCCGTTGTCCTCTTCCGTTTTTTCCCGCGCTTCTTGTTAATCTTGGGGGGAGGAGATCCGGCTGCTGAAAGGATCTCCGAAACTATCTGTGCATCCGGTCCGGCTGGGGGGGATTCGGAGGCTTCAGCTACCTGATATTTAGAAGAATCTTTGGCTGGTGATATTTCAACAGCAATCTCTGGAGCACCCTTGGGATATATACTCTCGGAATTGGAATTAGGATTAGGATTAGAATTTTGGGTACGGGGTGTGATTCGCTCATCATTGTCACTGTTGAAGTGATCAGGAGCATCCACAAAGTTATCATCGCCAGATGGTTCGTCCGAATGAATATCCGGTGGGAAGAGTAAGCGCCTGGTTGGGGTGGCTTGTGGGGATTCGGGGTAATTGGACATTGTGACATCGTTATCCGAATCCAGATCGGTCAATTCGGATGACCCCTCGTCTAAAACCCGAGATTTCGAGTTATCACCACCCTTGGCACCAGCTACGGACGAATCCCGCGAGCCCATGGCAGAACCTGGGGTTGAACCTATCTGTGACTCTGAAATGAAAGACACCATAGGCTTAGGGGCTTTTTCAGTATCATCTTTGATAGTTGTCTCTGGGACCATGGTCGGGGACGCATCGTTCTGCTTCCGGACAGGCGTGTCAACCATACCAAGCGGCTCCTGGCGCCTTGCTGCCGCAGGCGAAACTGAGCCCAGTTTCATGGTTTTCCGAGGACCCCGAGTTGCACTTCCAGTCAACTCAGGAAACAAACTGGCCGCCTGTGCCTGCTCTTGTCGGACCTCCTTCTGATGTTCCGTGATAAGCTGCGAATCCTGCGTTTCAAAGTCGGGTGTGCCCTCGATGGCCACAAAATCAATCTGCGAGTCCATATGCTTAGGTTTGGGCTTAGATTTCGCGAGTGTCGATTTAGCCTTCGGGGTGAAAGAGCGTCTAGAGTGGTTGTTCTGTGGTGTCTCCAGAATCATTGCCGCAGGGGACGATGTGCGCGACCTTACATCAGACAATCGATCGGGAAACAATTGGGGACGGGCAGGTGTTGGGCTAGACCACGGTATTTCGTCGACAGATTGGCTTTCATAAGGATCCTGTGATTCGAATATTGGTGGCGTATGTGTACCCTTAAAAATATAAGCAAACAAGACGCAAACTTTGCGGGGTCACCATACTGCATCATCCTCCGGGAAGCTGGGAAGTGAGATATCTGCCACGGCTTTTAATTTGGCTAATGCCGTGCGAAGTCTGGCGGGATAGCTCAGTGATGACTGTTTGCTGAAAGTCGAATTCCACAGGTTGATTGTGGCATTAACGGTTCCCTTGCGTCTACTCTCAAACCCACTGGATAAAAGGACACTAAGGTTCGATAAAATTTCACTATCATGCCGTGGTAGAGACGCTACCGCCTGGAGAAGTTTTTCCCATAGCTTTGTGGCATTCATTGCACTCAACCCGTTCTGTGGCTTGTGAGTAATGGAAACTGGAGAAGGTATCAGCCACTTACATTTGGCGATACCACATGAGAGGGATCTTTGCCCCAAATTCCCAGACCCTCCTGCATCTGTTTTAACTGATTGACGGAACCAATTGGAGCACGCCCAACAAAATCAACAACGGCTTTCAATAGATCTCCTCCCGAAGCCTTTGATTCCTTATCGGGAGATTCGTATGACCGCAATAGCAGGATATTTGACAATGCATACAGCGTCTCGAGTGAGCTACGACAGTTAGCGTCCTTACTGGCAGGTGTGGCGAGTTGGAAATATTATATACTCGGTCTTAGTGGGCTTCCGATCAGAGATACCGAAGGGACCCTTGAACATGCTCTCAGTTGTAAGTTTTTTCTTCGAATAGTTTGCTTTCTCAAGTAAAATGATAGTCCGACGCAGGTTGGAAGCGCTACAAATGGCAAATCAGCGAATGGACACTACAGCTAGAAAACTACATATATATCTCACAGGTTGGATTCCGTCATAGAATATCGAATTGATTCGGCAAGTGGCCCTATGACGTTCATTGAAACGTACGCCCCGCCTAGCTCAGACTGAATAATTCCTGTAAGTTCTTGAAACAGATGCTCCCATCTTGACACATGCTGCTGAGAACCCCACTTGAGGACGAGAACCGCTTCTTTGAATTCACCACCCAGGGGCGAAGGACTGAGAAGTGCCTTCTCTCTGGTCGGTGCCGGTAAGGCGCCGCGTGTCAGTTCTGCCAGCACGTCCCATAACCCCAGATGGACTACACCAACATCTCTCCTAGGCAAGAGGGTCTCGCAAGAGGCAAGTAAATGAAGCTTTTTTCGCCTAGAATCTTGAGATGCAACACACTTTGATAGAATCCTTCTCGCACAGTTGTAATATTGCTCGTCGACGGGAACACCGGACGATGGGTTCATTAATAATCGCACAATGTGTAGGAGGGGAGAATATGGGTGTCCGTTATTACTATCAGACGCATACTTATGGGTAGGTGTAGATGCTGGCACAAACTTAGATTTTTCATCGATTGCCAACTGCTTTTCTGTAAAGCATAATGTTCCCAAAGATTCGAGGGCTTCTTCAACTAAGAAGGTAAAATTTTCAATAAACAAGATTCCTGAAGCCGCCTGTGGGTTAATGGATCCATTGGTCCACATATGCTGAAGCATGTTGAATATATGAGATACAGCCTCCATAAGTTCCGGTGTGATTTTGATCTCCTTGCTGCCTGCGTCTGCAAGAGTCTGGGTAAACCTTTTCCACAAGAGGCGAGCGCCAGGCAATGAGTCGTTATCGTCCCAACTTGTCCGTCCGAGTGCAGTTTCGACTGCCTTGAGAACCTTACCACAGTTTGACCGTACCCATTTCGGATCCAGCCGGGGTATCTCATCTATTTTCATGACTGGCTGACCAGTTAAGAGCCGGTCCTCACTCCATCTCTTTGGCGTTGAGCCATCGAAAAGAGAGCATAGAATGTTGCATCCGTCCAGAGCCTCACTGCCCGTCAGAACCAAATTCTGAATTAGTCCAACTACAACCACATCCCAAATCTCGGACAGTTGTTTTGGCATTGCATTCGGCCGAAACCCATAGTACAAATAGACACAGATATTCGACAGAGCGGCCTTTCGAGGTTTTCGAGTGTTAGAAGTGACATTTTTGGGATCCAAATACTGCTCCACTGGTTTACACATGAGCTCAAGGAGCTTCCGTTGGGTGTTTGGCCCAATGCTCGAGATGTATATCAACTTAGACCATGCTAATTGTGCTTCCACCTTAACATCTGGTTCCGAAACATTGAAACATGTCTCAATTATGCGCAGCCAGGGAGTAAAAAAGTCCCATTTATCCCCGACGGATTGCGTCAGTAAAAGCAGCACCGCCCACAACTGCGAGACATATTGCCCTTCATGTTCCTTTTTAACAAAATGTTCAAGTCGGCTCCGTATGGATTCAAACATTCTCTTCCCTTCATTGTCCTGATTGAAAATGTTGCTGATGGTGCGAGCAACCGCCTTCTCCTTACCCATTACCAGGGCAGCATCGCGCAAGAATGCGAGAGCGTGGGTTCGTACTTCCTTGACGTGGTTCAAAAGACCTCCGAACGCATTGCGCATCCAATCGGGAGCCCGCGCTACCATAGTCGGTCGTGATTGGGCCAGTAACTTGTGATATATATCGATCCGCTCCTTTGTGATGGACTTACCCGTCACTCGTTCATCTAACGTTTCCAGTGCCGTAATAATCCGATTACACCTCTCGGTAGTCATCGTTTTCGGCGCGGGGAATCTCTGTTGCGCCAAAAAGTGGAGATAAAGCGTGACCGAAGCCTTCGATGACTGTGGGTCTTCGATCTTCTGAATGGCGTATTGGATAAAAAACGAAGCGCTCTGGTCGTCGATACAATTCACCAAACGTTCGTACCAACATATTATGGTGAGCAATTTGGTTGCTTGTTGTATCAATTGATTATCTGCGTTCCCGCCCTCCTCCATCTTTGCCACAAGATCTCGCTTCAGATACACGCACAGTGTTGGAATCTTCTTTTCCATTGCAGCCCAATCCGGAATTTCATCGTACGCTCTTAAGGTGTTGCAAAACGCAATGTAAGTATCAAGTTTCTTGCTGCGCTCAGTGGAAGCCAGCGCCTGAACCACCGACTCTAGCATGCTGGTAAACGACGAATGCGTATGAGCCAGAAATGGCTGGTCAAAATTTGCAGACGGGGTTCCCAAAAACGGACTTGGAGAAGTGTGCTTCAGGATTGACTTTAGAGATTTGGGGTCTGTAGAAGCCGACGGGCGAACGCGTGTAGTTGATGGCGTAAGGGGAGTTTCGGGTTTGTGATACGTTGTCCACCCAGACCAGACGACCTTTTTCTTGGGCTTCTCGGAAGCTGATTCGGCGGAAGATGTGGGCGGTGATGTATCGCGAGACGACGCCGGCGAAGACACTAATTGCACCTTCTCATTGCCGGCGCTAGAGGCCAGGACTTGGTCTGCAGCTTCTTTCGATTGAGGTGACTCTCTTGGAGGAGTTGGCGGTCTGGGTGCTATGTTCTCGAATGTATGCGAAGTTGGTCCAGAGGTAAAAGGGTCTTCGACATCGAGGACCATAGTGAGGGAGGATAGAAAGGATGCGCTGCTGTTAATCAAAGCTGTAGCATGGAAATAAAAGGAAGAAAGACACCAGCCAATACGCAATAGAATAGCAGAATGCGAAATAATATGGGTACCCGGTGCGCTTCAGAGGTGATGAGTTGGTTGGTTATGTTGTGTAGTGGGAGTAAGGAGAAGGCGGAGGAGAGAATCGAAGTATAACAGAAGCCAGCCAGCCAACCCCAGCCAACCCCAGCCAATCGTGTCGGCAAAACCAAAACGCGTAAAATTAATTGCTTGGCGCATTTACGCGTTTGCTACAGTTCGACGTGAATTCAACTCTACATACACCATTAACAACGCCTAATTGCCAATTCATGCTGCGCGATGCCATCAGGCCAATACTCGAATGTCTCGATTCAATACGGCTTCACAAAGCGTCACTCGGTGGCCAGTGACATTAATAATGCAGAGCGGTACGTGTTCGCGGTGTCGTGGCTGAAAACCGCTGGGGAATCGGATGAAGCTCAACTTTCTGGCTTCGCTTGTGAGGATTTTGAGTCAGTGCATTGTATCGAGCCTATCGCAATCCGTTGCTAACCAGACATCAACGCAAAAAGGCTTCAATTTCTCCGACGCCACTCCCATGATAAGCGTAGAAATTTCCTGAACGAAACAAATTGTCTCTCAAATATCCGGGATAAAAATCACCCTCATGGTGGACCGCCAACCAGGAAGAAAGATGAGCTCACTCCAAGTGTCAAGTACAGTTTTACGATACGAGTAAGGGAGCTTGCATCGATAATGTGACTCAATTCAAGAATAACCAGCACAAATACAAGGCGGAATGCGTACTTATGACACAAAAGCTTCACCTATCTTCAGGACGTTGAACGATTTTCAATACCAAACTCCAGCCGCACAACCCAGACGTCGCAATATCATGATACACGTTTTAGTTCATATACATCTACTTAATTCATATATCGAGGCATGAATCACTCACACCAGGTGCCACAAATACCGCGTAAGAATGTTCCTATTCGCGAGATAATGGTGGTACCTAGGTAAAGTCACTACATCACCACTAATAGTCCCACTACTCCTGCGGTTATTATCGCTATGTTCTTACCAGCGTTATTCACCCCCGCTCCGCTTTTATCAAGAAACAGCGTTGGTTTGAACTCAGGTGGGTTGCCGGTTTTGATGGTCCCATTCCAGCAGTAGGTCGTAAAGCACTGTTTACACTGTTCCGATGGTGCCACTCCCTTTCTCTCTTGCTCACGGTGTATAATAGCGCAACCAATACACCCTGGCCAATTGCCTGTAAAAGTTCCATTACCCTGCGTTGCAATATTGAAGCCATTCAAAATCATGCTATCCCTTTGCGCGTCACTGTATGCCATATCCATCGTCGAGGTGTTGGAAGTATAGGACCATGGGGAGTTGGGTATGTACACGAGTAACGGTGGAACGGCGGCGCCTGGGTGACCAGCAGTGATGTTGGAACCATTACAGCCAAAAAAGGTAGGGTGAAGGTTTAGTCCAAGGTTGACAAAGGTATTGGTGTCCGGTACGTGAGGAAACAAGGTTCCATTCGCAATTTTGCTATCCATTGCTCGCTGGTAGGTAGCAACCAGGGCGGTGCCGTTAGGCCAGTTTGACGTTGATCCATCACGGTTAAGTGTATCAGCGGAATTGTCGAAGGCAAAGATCACATCCACATTGCGTATTGGCTGGATTAGAGGTTGGAGGGGGATGTTCTGGAGGTCCTCGCCTCCGTCAACGAGAGTCAGATCCGGATTCTTTGCCGTGGGGTTTATATCCGGGTGAACCCCAAAAAATGGGTTCGGTGTATAATCAGCGATATCATCATCCGACTTGGAAAGTCTTGTGAGGACACTCTTGACAAAATCCTTAAGAATGCCGGTTAAACCGGAGGAGTCAAGATTCATAATAAGCTGATTGAAGAGACTTGATGAGGTGCCCATGATGAAACTGTGCAACAGTCAGAAATTATATGCAACCACAATGTTGGGAACAAACCCAGCGTTGTCAAACCCCCGCACACAGGTATTGTTCTGGTATGGGACGCCGTTGGTCATGTTTGTCCCAATATACCTTGCCGGTGTAAAGGCATACAAAGTAGGATCAAAGGAGCCGAATTCGTGGGGATTAAATTCGTAGACAGTGGTGTTACCCGAGATAATGAACTCGCCTGAGTATCTTCCATCCGCAACCACAATAGGAAACGGGATCTCAGCATTATTGTACTGATCGGTCAAGGCAATCGATGACCACGTTACCCCAGGCCCACCATCAGTCCAGTTTAAGAATTGCCTCGACAGGGCTCTAGCCCAGTAATCTGTTAACGAGACGTCGAACCCTGAGCCGACTTCGACAACACCTCATCGTTGATATCGTTGTAATACTGGGTCAGTTAGTTTGCGGTCAAGCTTGGAGCTCAAGTGCTTACCTGGGTTGTGTCGACGATATGCAATATTCCTTCTGGAGCCAGAATGTTGTGTCTCAGATCCCATACTCTTGTAGTACTTTGCAGGGCACTGATAGTGGTAAAATTGTTCAGAATAACACTACCCAATAACCACGAACCCCCACTAAGTCCTGCCATATATGTGGCGCTCTGTAACAATCCGCCGACCTGGCCAAGCCCAGTAGTATTCGGTGTTCTGATATCCATAGCTTTCACTGCGCCTGCGCCGCTCAACATCGCACGGTATCCACCTCCCGAGAACGCAAGGGCTACCGTCGGCGAGTAGGAGTTGATGAAAGTGTCAACATCAAAATTTCCCATATTGGCACGTTTTAGGAAATCCTTCAATGCCGCATCCGTAATGCTATGGCGCTTCTTCAGGAAATTGTGTTCGCCACCTGAGATATCATGTGCACTTCGTATAAGAGGAGTGTCAGGACAAGCTCCTGGCCAGGGGGCGTAACCACCAGATGGCGAATCTGAAAGCGCTCGACGAACAGCGGGTGTAACGTCGGTCGATAACGGGCTAGAATGTACAGCTATTCTCGCAATTCAATTAGATTGTGACGAGTTTGTAGACAATGGGGCAAAATATAACCTACCAGCCAATAGTGTCGTAGCGATCAATAAATACGGATGTCTCATGATTAGTGTATGTACTGTAACTTCGTTCCTACAAAGCTTTTAAATCTCCGAGGTAGAGCAGGTGGGAACGCTTCAAATTGGGCAGTTTATAGGGTTTGCAGCAGGTGAGTCCGTAAGATGGAATTATTGATACTGAGACTCAGCTGACGCAGATGGGATTTCACCGGTAGCGTCGTCCTCGAATAGCTGTAAGCATTTACACTCACTCAACCGCCACGTACATACCAATCAGAGAGCGCGTTGGGAAGAATTCGAAGGAGACTCTTCAACCAGCCCACGGAACCGTTTGGAGAGCACAAAAACCAGTTTTGGCGACAAGTTGGCAAAACGCAGTCGCGAGGACCAATAATTGAGAGATCAAATGGACAAAACGAGTGTGAAAGGGGAAAAGTCCCTTATGCGAAAAGTTGAAGGAGAATGTTCCAGTGGTGTCCTGGTCCGCCGCAAACGGTAAGTATCCGAATGTGCATATGTAGCACAAAAATGGAAGAGATGAGAAGTCCAGTCGAAAAACGCGTTGACATCGCCTGGCTTATCCTCAAAACATAGGTAATTTATCCCTCCACCCAGATATATTGTGACCGGGACTTGATATGTACTTTACTCTGGTACTGAATGAAATCTGAAACAGTAAACATGTCCATGTTCGCATGATTGATCGATCGCGATATTGTGCCACGTGATACAGCCTCAGGTCCCCAGATTCTGTTCCCCCGAGGCACCAACGTCGTACTTGGGTACTTGGGTATTTGGGGCACGGTGACATAGGGCAAAGAGCGCCTGACTTTTTTCCCCCATACAACGAGAGATGCCAAGATTCTCATCATTCATTACACAGCAATTATTTTTCTGAGAAAACCTCATAGAAGCATCTCTGGTGGGCATTCTCACTCCCTACACTTTCATAACTCTCTTTATTGTTGTGGTGAAGGTTTCGAACTTCTGGAAGCGCCCGACTTTTAGTACCCTCCGAGTACTATACATAAATCTACTAGATATCAGTCGAGCGCTAATCCACGCTAGATCTTCAACTCAAAAGTTAGGGGCCGCGTGTCTAGACGTCATATACAGGCTGTAGCTGCTTTTGCTCTAGCACTCTCTGCCTAAGTTGGTAGTGCACGTCATGCCCGGCAAGTCAAGAGGTGAAGGTATTGGCCGTCGCGCAGTCGAGAGGAATGCCACCGGGTCCACGGACAGGATATGCAACGATTTCTTACTGTCTCAGTTCAGGTACCGCTAAACGTGTTCCAACTTCCGCCACTCAGATATAAGCTTGGGCTTAACCATAAAAGTGGTATTTTTGCAGTTTGCCACAATAATTGGTGAGCCTGATGGATGATGTGCTGAATACAAGCTGAAAACCCAATTTGTAATGCATATTTCATTCGACTGAACTCGAGGGAGGTTGGACCTCAATATCACGTGCTTAGGGTTAAGAACCTTAGGAGCAGTCGGACCCTGCTAGCTTGAAGCGAAAAAAACCCAGCCATCCGTCTCTATCACCTTCTATTCTTTCTTCAATCATGCCTTCACATCCGCAAGACTTCACCACGCAACCCCCAACTTCACCATCACCGCGCCCCATTTCACGCGCTGTCCGACCGTGTGTATCAACAAAATTGGTCGACAAAATGGACTAACATGTAAGAGACTGCATTTATCTTTTTGCTTTCATATCACCACCATATTCTTTCCTGATGAATAAGAGCATTGTGCTCGAAATTTAACCCAGCTCGTTGATTGACTGCCTCGCCAAAAATACAACGCTTAGAGGCAGTCTTGAAATAAAGTTTACTCTGATCTATGATACCAATTCATCGCCGGATTATTGCATTGTTGTCGGTTTGTAATGGAAATGCTGATGGTTTTGAAATCTAGATAAAATTTCGCAAAACGTCGACACAACCTCATACTACATCTTCGCATCTCAAGGCACAAGATTAACGATACAACCGTGCACAGCGATATTATCATACGTAAATATCCCACTCCCGCCCTGTTCCTCGATCGCCGTTTCCCCATCCTCCTCCACCTATATGATGAAATATCATAGCTGGCACCAGTCCTAGAGATTTGTACTCTTCACGATGCGGAACAGCTTTTGCTTTATGCACTAGTCTCCTTGGCGGGAGGCTGGTTCCTCTGACCCTTTTACTGTCATCCGATACGCTTCATGTCCAATCTGATGATTCTGTCAGCTAACATGTTAATACATTAGTCTTAAATGAACTATGGAAATAAATAATTAAAAGCATGCTATATTTCTACTAGGATATTTAATAAGCATAAATATTTTGTCATTCGCGCTAAGTGACGTTCGTGTCAAACCGTCTGCAGCATGTGGAAGTGCACATGAAATATGCAAGCCGTTAAACAGACAACCATCATAGTTACTAATAGGCCGTTCAAGATGTAGGTTTCCAGAATCCCCCATCAGGCTCATCTCGTCCCATCTCGTCCCATCTCGTCCCATCCAACGCGATCGTCTATGAGAAATAGCATTTGTCGCGGGCGTGGGATGTTTGGTAATATAAGAAAGCACCCCTCCATCTCGGCAGGTAGAAGATTACTACTTAAGTAGCTACCCCTCCCTCTATTCGCCCGAATTGGCTTAAGCAAAGTACAACCTCTAAGCACGTCATTCGAAGCGTGTTCACGAAAAAAAAAAAAATGACACCAGCACTCCGCGAGCGTTATGCCTGGGTCAAGGAGTGCCCATGATGGTAAACTATCGATTGCGCCATCCCAAGCGTCACCCCCTCCTCTAGCCCCGCCATTAAAAACTCGACTTCCCCTCCTTACGAGCAGTATTCTCCATCTATACTTTCAAAACATACAAACTTTCGATCCACTCCAAATACCACTTACCTTTCTATAACACAATGGCTGAAGGACGCGCAACCCCGTGAGTGCCCCCTCGCTGCAGAACTTTGATGCCACAGCAAGCAAGCAAGAGTACTGATTCCTTCCCTCTTTAGTCTCCGTCTCGGTAGCATTGCTCCCGACTTCGAGGCAGAGACCACCAAGGGCCCCATCAAGTTCCACGAGTGGATTGGCGACAGCTGGTGTGTTTTCTTCTCCCACCCTGAGGGTCAGTATACCCTCCCCCCTTCCCTCAATGATCCTCCTCGCCGCCTCACACCAACATAGACTTCACCCCCGTGTGCACGACCGAGCTTGGTGCCTTCGCCAAGCTCGAGCCCGAGTTCACCAAGCGCAATGTGAAGATGATCGGACTGTCGGCGAACACGATCGAGTCGCACAGCGAGTGGATCAAGGACATCAACGAGATCTCGCAGTGCACACTGTCTTTCCCCATCATTGGCGACAAGGAGCGAAAGATCTCGCTCACTTACGACATGATTGACCACCAGGACGCCACCAACGTTGACTCCAAGGGAATCGCATTCACCATCCGATCCGTCTTCATTATCGACCCCAAGAAGACCATTCGTCTTATCCTCTCATACCCCGCTTCCACTGGAAGAAACGCCGCCGAGGTCCTGCGTGTTGTTGACTCCCTTCAGACTGGTGACAAGCACCGGTGAGTTTAAGATGGTTGCTGGATGAAGAGTTCTGAGGCTGATGAGTTGAAAGCATTACCACCCCTATCAATTGGGTTAAGGGCGACGACGTCATTGTTCACCCTTCCGTTACCAACGAGGAGGCGAAGGTTTGCAACCCCCCCAATTGATCGAGGAGTAGGGTGGGGCTAACTTTGGAATAGACTCTCTTCCCCGACTTCCGCATTGTCAAGCCTTACCTCCGTTTCACTCCTCTCCCTAAGGAGAAGATTGAAGCCTAATTGGCGGATGGGGTGGGAATAAAAAAATGAAATTATGAAATAACCATTAAAAAATACAAAACTAATGGACACTAATGGCGTTATTGTTTTTAAGAAATTTATATCTTATCATCTTTTTTTTTCCGAGATGAAACGTGAAAAGTACCTAGGCGAAGTAGAGTCCGGCGTTTTTATATGCTAATCAATGTTTGCTCGAAAGTTAGCTTTCCCGCTGCAGCTACTCTCTCGGAACCGACATTTAGAACCAAATCATGAACGCGAAATGAAACTAGTGATTCTGAAGTGAATATCTAGTCTCTATTTCAGAAAAGCGTCAACTACTCAGAAGGTTTGGTTCTAAATGCCGGCCACGAGTAAGTTCAGGCACATCGGCCGACGTTCCCACTCGGTGCCTGAACTCAATTCCTCCACCCAGGAAACCGTGCAAGTTGTGGCATGTAGGCCCTAAAACCAATGAACCGGGAATTCAAAGCATATACTAACCTACAATCGGTGCTCTACAGGACCCTCGAGCTTGTATTCTCATTCGCTCGAGTGATTTGACACGGCACCTTCGGATAATCCCATTCACAACTTTTGCCACGACGAAGCGCGCAAATTTTTGTGAAATCCATACAGTTGTTTGGTTTTGGTGTTTAGCGGGGTGTTCGACGCTGCGCCCCCCCCCCCCCCCCCCCCCCCACTTTCCGGCAAGATATGTATCTCTGTTGAAAGTGTAGTGGGTTCCAGAAGCGATGTTGTCTATCACCGGCACCTTATATACGAAGACAAGCTATCGGACGCGTATTTGAGCATATCTGTTGCATTAGGTGTTCTGTAACTCGATTAGTTGGATACTTAGTAGCTCATCGTCGGTGATAGACTAGATTGTGGCAGTTTAGAGGCCACAGTGCATCTCTCTGTCAGCTTGCAAATCCTGACTTGCTAACTTGCTATTCCCTACACGCTCACAATAGTCGGATGGTCAGCTACATCCAATTTGGGAGTAATGTAAGACTCATACATAACATGCACTTCACCAATCAGAAGCTCTGCAATTCATTGATTAGTATTCCCCACAATGACTATTGTGACTAATCTATAAAATCGAGCGTGTAAGGGATACTAGTCAGTAGTCCATCAAAGCTTGAGACACACACTAGCCTTAACATTGTATGAGTAAAACATCATCAATGCTATCCATTGGAGAGTAGCAGTAAACATACCACTCAACAGTTAGCCTCAAACCATGGTGGTTGAAAGGGCTACCATCGGTCTTTCACAGATGATTGGATAGGATGTTCTTTTGGCCGTAGTGGAGAGCATGCACAATGGTATAACTGAAACAGGACCGGACTTGCGGTTGTCGGAACGTTAGCAAAGATCGATATCCGGCTTGTCTTTCCATTCTTCGCTTGGTTGATGTTGTTCCAGGTCTTTCAATACTGATTCACATGTGTATTCAGTACCACATGATGCTTCAATGCTTGAGAAATGCTTCGAATTCCAGAGTTCTGCCTGGGGGCAGCTTTTCGTTTCGTCTGATAGAAGCCCTTCGTCGTCTGGGATAAGAAATACTGGATACAAGAACCTTCTCCTTTGGTTCCTTTAGTCCTGCCATTTCTATACAGTCTTTAACTTCTTGGATCCAGACGCCGGCAACTGCGGGATCGCGATCTCCATTGTCGCCCATGAAGGTTCTTGGCTTTGGTGATTTAAAAGTCGTCATCTTCTTCTTCCGTGGGGGTGTCATTGAAGTCGTTTCTCCTCTAGATTGCACAATTGAGATAGCTGCTCTCTGGCACCGTTGTAGGTATTATTGACTGAAGAAGTATCCGTTGGGGTCTCTTTACTGCGGTGGCAAAACGATTTGGATAGATAATAAGATAGATGTCAAAACAACCCCCACTCGTACAAGATGTCCCCACGTCGCGAATCAGGGTTGAGGGTTTATCTTGATCCTATGGCCATCCCCGCAGTGTTTTTTGACAAGGAGTTCCCAGTCACAAGGTTGAAATATCATAACCGCCCAATCGGCTATGCTCGGTCCTACACAACTCATCCCAAAGATTTGGATATGGATATTCGTGTTTAAACTTCTCCACCATCTCATATCTTGAACGTGAGGGGAATAGTTGGCGGGGTAGTTATCACCGAACAACCGGGATGTGATCACAGTGCGATCTGGGTTTGCAATTGATTTAGAGATTTTACATGGACTATGGGGGTTTTCCGCTTTCTCCGGTGGGGTTTGTTGTGTGGTTCTTTGCTACGTCTCGCGGACTTTCTCCTCCTACCATCTTCGACGCCAATGCACATTGTTCATTGAGTAAGATTTCGTCAGTATTTTGTAAGATTAGTATTCATATTCTCTTTGCTGAGAGGAGGCATTGTACATTTGCATCCAAGAAACGACCCGAGAGGAGGAACGAAGACTCGTGCGTAAACAAAGCGGCATTACGATACCAAATACTGAAGTAGACAACCCTAACCCGTCATCTCGACCGCCGCACTGCATTCACCCGTCCATCTCCGCTAATGGTACCTTTATCCTAGGTCGAATACGATTTGTTCGAACTCGGGTCAATTCATCCATTTTCAGCTTTCTTATCTAGTCTTGCAAACGACCAGGCAACTACCCTGACATCTCTGACATCTGCTTTGACGATTTCTATTTGCTCTTTTACGCGATCCGCATGCGAGAGAGGAAAGAAATGCACTTCAAGGGAGTGATTCCGGGATCCGTACTTCATGCACATGCAAGGTGCATCATGTATGTTGGGACGCATTCGCGAGTTCCTACCGATGTCTGGGGCTTAGCTGATTTCTAACGTTTGTAGATGGATACTTGTGGTATCTCATCGCCGCCGAACCTACAGTCAAGTCTTAAGCTGTTAAGCAATAGCGTCGTCGGTAACTGCTTGGTACTTGGTGAGTACGGGAAGCAATAATGCAACCACCCTGCACGAAACTACAACAGGTGAGTAAACGTACACAAATACAGACAGAAGTGAAGGTTTCTCTGATAGGAAGAGTTCTCGAGTGATAGGTCAGGTAGAGTCCGCGGCAGTCGACATGACAAGTCCGTTCCTTCGTTGAATCAAGTTTGCCCCACTTCCTTCCTCCGGCCGTGCCGGTCAACAAGAAGGGGATCGACAATGCGCCTTTGCAGCAATTCTTCCTACTACTAGAGTTGCGGTAAAGTAACAGAAGTCTTACCAAGAGTGGAGAAGCACACCTCGAGCTACACTTGCTTTGGGAAGCCTGGAGGAAAAACTACTCTCCATGCAGTATTAACAGACGGTCTGCTACTTGCGATATACCCGCTATCCCACCACGGCTATGGATTTATCAGCATCTCAAGTACATATTCATAACCATAACCCCGGGATATCCGGATGGACAAGAGGAACATTTAAGCAAGCTGGCCCCCTGGCTGGCGTCGAGAAGAATGAGGTTGATAGAAGGTTTTGTCTACAAGCTGTTGCTCTACTTCCTCCGGCCAAACAATAAGTACGCGGGTACCTTACGCCTTTCGAAAAGTCTAATTTTAAAATTTTAAAAGTTAATTTTCCCACCGGAAACTGCTGACGTAGCCTTTATTTTTTGCTGCCGTTAGCTTTTGTTTTCCCTTCCTTAGGAGAGGGATTGAGTTAAGATGACACTTGCTGCGGAAGACACACAGATCATGTACGAGGAAGAGAAGGTTTATGAGGGAGCTTCCGAGCCACACGAAAGCCATGAATCGGTGCGCCAAAACAGCTTCCCTAGCGACCTCAATCTGAGAGAAGTGCAAATCGATTATCGATATCTCGATTGGGACACGCCTTTCCGAGAGGTTTACACCAACCCAGATGAACTGCCTCATAAAATCACGACGATAATTGATCCTTTCCAATGGCCAAAGGCACACAAGAATTGGACTCTACTGCTGTGTTGTGCTTCGACGTCCGTGGCCGCCTACACACCAGGCGCATACACGAGTGGTTTGAGGCAAATGCAGCAAGAATGGGGAGTCGGAAGGGTTCCATTGCTCGTTGGAGTAACCACTTATTCTGTTGGGTTTTCTATTGCGCCGATGTTCTTAGCTCCGCTGTCCGAGGTGAGATCGGGATTTGACAATTACTGTTGTTACTTATTGTTTTCAATTCAAGATATACTGATCACGGGAATATACAGGTGTATGGTCGCCGCAATGTATTTCTGGTTTCGTACGTTCTCTTCAATAGTACGACCACACCCCTTTCTCATCCTCGTGTGCAATAACAAAAACCTTACTAATATTCACTACCGACAGTTTGTCATCTCAGTAGTGCCCTCTGCCACAGTTTCCCGGGAATGCTGGTGGTACGTTTCATTTGCGGTGTGGGCGGGAGCACATTCTCCAGCATCTGCGGCGGCGTTATATCTGACCTTCACCATGCCGAATCGCGTGGCTTCCCAATGGCATGTTTCAGCACCGTGGCAATGTTCGGTACCGGTGCGGGGCCGCTGGTCAGTGGCTTTATCGCGGAGAACTTGTCATGGAGATGGATCCACTGGGTACAGCTGATCTTGAACGTGATGCTGATGGCCGGGGCAGCGATCTTTATGAAGGAAACCCGTGGGAATGTCCTCTTGATCAGGCGCGCAAAGGCTCTAAATAACTACCTCGAGGCACAAGGAAGCGGCGCAGAGGAGAAGGCAGTGACGGTGGCTGGCCGGATATTGTGGAAAGTACGCGCAGAAGAGGAACGTGCAAGTTTGAGCCAGATGGTGAAGGTGTCACTCACAAGACCGTTCTACTTGCTGTTTACAGAGCCTGTCGTGTTCTTCTTCAGTCTCTGGGCGGCATTTGGCTGGGGTGTGCTATATCTGTCCGCCCCCCCCCATTTCCCCTTTCCCTCTCTCGTTACTAACGGGGAATAGGTTCTTGCAAGGCGTTCCCCTCGTCTTCGAAACTTCATACAACTTTACCATCTCCCAAGTTGGCTCTGTATTCACGTCCATGTGTGTCGGTTCCCTTCTTGCCTTGGGTCTCAACGCAATGGTCGAGCGTGGCACAAAAGTCTATCTCCCACGCGCAACTGGCCCGGACACCAGACTCTACTCAGCGTGTTCACTAGGCTCCCTGTTGCCAATAGGAATGTTCTGGTTCGGTTGGACGTCGTTTCCAAGTCAGCACTGGATCCTCCCAACGATAGCAGTAGGCGTAACAACAATCGGGATCTTCACAATTTACCTCGCCGTCTTCAATTACTTCGCGGATACCTATCATCACTATGCCAGCTCTGCACTCGCGGCACAGAGCTTCTCCAGGAACATGTTCGGTGCATTCTTCCCGCTCATCACGGATGCCATGTACCACAGGATGACGTTTCAAGGCGCCAGCAGCTTTCTAGGAGGCGTGGGATTGGCCCTGAGTATTGTCCCTTGGGTGCTAGTCATTTATGGTAATAAAATAAGGGAAAGGAGTAAGTTTGCGAAGGAGATGATGGTGTAGGAGACATACATGACGCGGGGGTAGGCTTTTTTATTCCTTCCTTTCTTTTGGTTGAAGTTTTATTTTCCTCTCGAGTACAGTCTTGTTTTTTTGCTTGCGTACGGTATATATTGGCGGGCCTTCTATGCGAATATATATCCAGTGTTTTTTTAATTTTTGTTTTCATGGATTTGAGACGAAAGTACTGATGAAATGTATGAGATTCTTATACCTAAAGTAAATACCGCGGCGTCTAGGCGTTTGTAACTACTTATTTTTTTTTTTGTTGATATCGATATTATTACTCCTCATTCCCTTAACCCCACTCCTACTACACCCAATACACTGGTCCGCCCATGCTCAAATACGTATCCGGTGACCTTTGCTTCGTTCGTCGGGCCACCCCGATCTGATCGCGCACCTACCCGTCCAATGATATATTTTTTTTCGTATCTACGAGAACTGCCGCCGCTGGATGCGGTCCCAGTGCGACGGTTAGTTTTTATGCAAGGGAATGTAGGTAAGTTGAAGTGGAGACTCTGCATGCGGATGGATGGGTGAGACATTGCACGTGAGGAAGCTTCAAAAAAGTTTAAAGACGAGTGCAACTTTATGATCTCCATTTTCTCCTGCCAGATACACCTATAAAACCATAAAACAAAAAATGACACCCAAATTCATCATTCATCATCGTGATATAAAAAGCCGACAGATAGCCCTTCCAAAAAAAAAAAAGCCCTACCTAGACATGACCACCACCACCACCACCTCCTCCCGTACCCCAGCGAATACGATCCCTCAGACTCGGCTGGATACTCCTACAAACATCGGCGTAATCGCTAAACCTCTGCTGAGAAACCTTCACATCCTCAGTGGTCCAAAACATCGTCCACATATCTCCAGCCTCGGGTAACTTCCAAGTTCCTTTTGCTCGTTCAAAATACTATTCCCCACCCCCATTTAGCTTTTGGAGGAGGAAGAAGAAGAAGAAGTTGGAGGGGAGGGGGAGCTTACCCATTTATTCACGGGATTATTCCTACGACTTCTCCACACTATCCCCTCCACGTCTTCGAATAGCCTTCCCGGCTGAACTCCCGCAGTCATAGCCTTGAACACTACATCTGCCACGCCTCCCACACCTTGACTGCGCCTCGCAACAGCAAATTTGTCGAGATAGCATACCCTCTGCGCGGAAGGGTTTCCGGGCGGTGTTTCCCAAGTGATTATAGCGGCGCCTTCGTAGTCCCCGGCAATGATTAGGCCTGCGATGTGGTCGTTGACCCGGTTGAGGTAGTGCTCCACGTCCAGGGTTTTTCCGAAGGAATCTTCGATCAGTGCGACAAGCTTGGGGAGGTCTACTTCTGGGGATGTAAGTTTTGTTCCCTGAGGTAGAGTGAGTAATGGTGTGCCATGTTTTATCAGGGTTGTCTGTGTTGACGGTGAGGTCGTGGTTGGAAGGGAGGATGAGAAGATGGGCTTGTCAGTGAGGAGATTGTGGATTAATGGGTTCTTGATCCGTGGGTGCTCGGATTCTGCTGATAGGAGCTGGGCGTGTGCGGCGGCTGCGGCGTCCGGGGTGGTGATGACGGCTGAGGTGGTTGGGGGAAGGAGCGCGAGTGCTGAGCGAATGGTTTGGAGGGATTTGAGGTGGTGCGTATTGCCGTCTTTTTTTAGACTCTCTTCAATATCGGCGTATTCTTGCTGCAGATTTACGAAGACGTGAGCGCCTGATGGGCGATCGGGAGCAGGTATGCCGCCCAGCGGGTCAAGGAAGATCAGGCGGTCGAGGGAAATTGGTTGGGACACGGGAGGTTCAGACGTGGGAGAGTGGGTGGAAAGGAGTTTGGTCAGTGTTTGTACAATATCGTTTGCATCCACATGAACGATCGTTTGCGACGAATCGAAGGCTAGGGGTGTTAGTATTGGGATCACACCTCGTGATAGTGGCGCCAATATGAGCTGCGGTAGGGAAACCAACAGTGGTGAGTCGGATGCTAGCATTGTCAAAGCACCGTCGACCCTCCGTGCCTTCCCGCCATAGTTCTCGATGGCGGCGGTTATCCTTTCCGCTCGGATATTTGCATCGGCCCGCCATTGGTCGCCGGCTTTGGGTTCATCCAGGACGACAATGGCGAAGAGACCTAGTCGCTGTAGTTGGCCTAGAGTCTTTCCAACGCCATGCAGAGTAGCGTCGGGAATGCTGTCAATGTCTCGGATCTTGACAAGCGCGGCATGAAGCTCCTCCTCAACGATCTTGGGGACAAGACTGGGCTTGACAGATGCCGAGTCGGTTGGTTGTAGGAACTCGGCGGTAGCATAGGTGGCATGGTTGTTCAGAAGCCGATTGACATATGCCTCATTCCGTTTGTCGAGAGATTCGGGGTTTGAAAAAGCCGACTTCTTGGTGTGCTTTGGCGTTGTTTCCGCGGGCCCGCCAAGGTATGGAAGACGAATTGAAGCTGGGGTAAATCTCTGAAGATAGGATCTGGCTTCCCGTTTGCCAGATGTGGAACTCAAAACGGAGAGGTAGAAATCCTGCAAGTGAGTCTGTCAACAACAGATGAAGCCATAGTGTTCGGGTTGGGCGTACTCGGTTGGTCTTCACATCGTTCGTGAGTTGCCCCACTTCTCTGTCTGCGGTTGCGGCGGCGTGCTTGCCGTCCCCGTAGTTTCTTGTCTGTGTTTGCAAACGTGAAACTTGCGGCGCTGGGAGCTGCCTCGAGCTATGAGTCAATCAATCCGTTCGTTCAAAATTGGGCGATTTCACAGGAAATTCGCAGATTGTCACAGAAATCCGCACGTACGCTGGGTCTTTGAGAGCGAAGTTTGCCATTGAGGACCGATTTCCTGACAGACAACTTCATGGTCGGTTTGGAGATGGGACGGTCGAGGGACCCCTCTGCTCAGACCCTACTCGGGCTTCTGAAGGCCGGCGTGCAATTAAGCATTGGGGCACGTCATTCTTGCCAAGCAGAAAAAAATTCAAGCGAGGACGGGGAACGTGCATCGCCATAATTATGTTCCGAGGTGCCACAAGGTGAGACCACGGTGCCATCTACGGTCTCTTCGCCGTTCTCTCGTCATTTCTCAACAGGTTCGTTGGGTTTGCGCCGAGGCCAATCTCTCGAGAACAGAAATACCGAGGGCGATGGATGTTTTGGAGCTGGATGAAACAGGGAAATGAGTTGTTTGCATGTAGGGGCTGGGCTGTTCCTGTTCTGAAGGCAAGGCTTGTTTCTCCTGGTCTCTCGTAGATTAACTCTCGAAGAAGCGTTCTCTAACACATACCCTACCTTACTCTACTCCCTCCCATACTCCTGTGTGAGAGCTGGATATGGCACTCACATCCTCCCTCTCCGCCAATATTCCAGCAACGTTATAATAAGCTTCGGCTACAAGCCCCACGACGACGACAAAGCCGGAAGAGTGCGTTTTGTGGTGCAGATTTGTACTTTATCGTTGCTGAGCAGCAGCCACCAAACCAACCGCACGGTCGAAACCCGCCGTTTTAGCTACCTCTTGGGCAAATCGTGCATGTGCATGAAACTGACGATGTCCGTGGGATGGCATTGGTGACGCACCCCACATTCCTCTGTGAACCACTGCGGTGTGCGGAGTGTCGCCATTCTTCTCCCGCCGATTTCAGGAATGCGGATCCGCCAGAGTCAAGATGTATCCGAGGCCTATCGTATCGGGAATACTCTGCATGCTAATCTACTCGCTATGCGGGGCAAGCAGGGCCAAGCCGGGATGACATTCAGCGAGTCGCCGTTCCAAGCTTAACATCGCCCATTGACCGCTGATTGATCCAGGTGGGATGTCGCCTTTCACCCCGCCATCCCCGTTCAGCATTCAACACTTCCATCAGCACCGCCTCCTCCTCCACCTCAACGCTCACTGGCAACCTTACTTCTGACCAGCCTTACCGCCTACATTTGCCCTCCCACCCTCTCCTTTCTCCTTCTCTCCCTCTCCCTCTCCCTCTCCCTCCCCCTCCCCCTCCCCCTCCCCCTATCCTTTCCACCTCTTCTTCTGATCTGACTCGAGTCGTCGCGTCTGTCATCCACCGTCCACAATGTTCGAGCTCCCACCTCGCCACCTCAAGCTGAGAAGCTAGCTAATTTGATCATCCATTCCAGGCGCCTTAACATCTCCTCCATCTCTGGTGGAGCCTCTCAGGTCCTCCAACTGGATGTACCGAGATCCATTTCCGTCGCCGACCTCAAAGCTCTTATCTCTTCCGAGCTCCCAGCTGTCCCGTCTACCACGCAGCATCTCTATTACAACGGTAGACTCCTCACCGACACAAGGCGCACGCTCGAGCAGTACAACATGAAAGACGACGACATGGTGGTAGTACATACATCTGGCAACTCGCAAGGTAGTTCAAGCCGACAGCAACAGCAGCAAGCCGCAGCACAACCACAGCCACAACAGCCTTATCGGGGCCAGATCGAGCTCGACTCTGAAATGATCCGGCTGCAGGTTCTAGGCGATCCACATCTACAAAGACAGCTTCAGGATAGTAACCCGGAGCTCTGGGATGCGGTCAACGATCCACAGAAGTTCAACGAGATATTTAAGGAGATGGAGCGACAAAAGCGTGAAGCAGAGAGGGAAAAGCAGCGCGAGATCGTGCGTCTATGTTCTTAATCTACGTTACTTTATGCATGACGCTGACAGCAATGTAGCAAATGTTGAATGAGGACCCTTTCAACATAGAATCCCAGCAAAAGATCGAAGAGTTGATCCGGCAGGAGCAAGTGATGGAGAATTTGCAATCTGCACTGGAACATCACCCTGAAGGTACCAGTTTGACTTCCCTGCCTGTTCCCTGAGGCTACTAACGTGTCAAATAGTGGCTTTCGGCCGCGTAACAATGCTCTACATCCCTGTTGAAGTCAACGGGATAGCTGTCAAAGCCTTCGTCGACAGCGGGGCACAGGCCACGATAATGTCGCCAGACTGCGCCCAACGCTGCGGCATCATGCGGCTTATCGACTCGCGCTTCTCCGGTATCGCGCGTGGAGTCGGCACAGCAAAAATTCTTGGGCGTGTCCACAGCGCTCAAATCAAGATCGGAAAACTCTACCTGGCCTGCTCCTTTACGGTGATGGAAGGGAAATCCGTTGAACTTCTCTTAGGCCTTGATATGTTGAAACGGCATCAGGCAACTTTGGATCTGAAGCGTGGATGCCTCGTTATCCAGGACGAGGAAGTGAATTTCCTAGGCGAGAGCGATATCCCTAAGGGATTTGGCGACGAAGAGGAGGAACCTACGGTTGAAGGCCCGAGCGGAAGCAGAGTCAGCGGACGGACAGGTGCAATTGTCGAACCGCCAGTAATACGGGATATTCCGCAAGCACAGGCCCAGCAGCAGCAGCAGCAGCATCAGGCTAACCTGAAACATCCGGAGGAGATGATAGCACAATTAGTGGGCTTGGGATTCACGAGAGAGGAAGCTGTTGCCGCCCTGGATGCGACAGGAGGAGATATCGACATGGCGGCGAACTTACTCTTCAACTGATACAGCAATGGCTTAAATGCGCTCATGAATTCATTTTATATGGAAGAGGTGGGAAATTTGCGGCGTTTGTTTCTGTTCTTTTTCTATTTCTGGGTTTTGGGGGGCATTTGGCCAACGGTTTCTCGTTACTTGGATCAAGCTAGTGGGTGGCTGTCATTGAAGGTTGAGGCCAACTTGTTCATATACACTTGCTTGCTAGTAGAGAAGAACGCAGTTTTGAGATTGGAGCGTTCCAAATGGAATATCCAGAAAGAACGCTGGTCCAAAATTGTGTAATTTCAACATGCGATGGGCCGTGTATCGTGTGTATCAGCCCAACCATTCCAACCAGCAGCTCAATTGCCATAGAGCTTATTTAAGGTGTTTGCTCGTTGTGTATCTTGATTCACCTCGAAACGAAACACCACCATTCCCGGAATCCGCCAATAGCGGGAAATTTCCCTTTCCTTTTGAATTTCTCTCATTTGTTTTCCCGAAGAGAAAGATAAAAAAACACCAACCACATGATGAAAAAGCAGATGATGATAACTCCCGAATGGACCCATTTTTATTTGATAAATTTTTTCTTTGGATTTCCCCGTTTTTACACAACCGGCAATCCGAAAAAAAAAAGAAGACTCCCCCCAACCCATATCCCCAAAGCAAGCTTTATTTAAACCTCGGCAAGCTCACGGAGACGACGGATGGTGGATCGCGATGCGGCGGCAGCGGCAGTACTGTAGTTTTTCTCTCGTTAAAGGTGGGACGTGGGCAACGAGGAAGGAGGGAACCAACGAGACGGTCCAGGCTCCTCCAGCAACAGTCTTGCGGCATGACCTGCACTCCCAGATACCGACGGCCTTGCGCTTGACAGCGTTCTTTCCGCAGAAGGTACAGGTATAGCGGGCGTGCTGAGAGATTTCCATCTTCTTGACCTGCTTACGGAGCGAGGCACCGTATCTGTGGGCGGAAGGACGTTAGCTCTTCTGCTGCTGCTGTTACTGCATTCTTTCGTGTGTGCTGTTTCGAGCTGTTTCGGTCGGGGATGCTGGATTCGATGTAGGGGGAATTCGGAGGATCGATTTGTAGGAACGGGTTTCGTGTAGCTGGGGTGGAATTGTTTACCTGACACCGTATTTACCGGTCACTGTTTTTCACCCCAAGTCAGCAAGCTGTTTCCCCATCTCCCAACAATAATTCCCCCGTGAGAAGCTGTGGTGTACGCACCTCCGACCTTCTTTGTGCGTTTCGTCATCTTGTAGTTGTATAGGATCTACCGCGGGGAAAAACGTTTGAGGCTGGGTAGGTCGGGGGGGGTTTGTCGTGTCGGTTTCGTCGTCGTCGTAGATAGGCTGTCGATGGCTTCGGGATTCTTGGACGCTAGGCTTGTGTGGCATTTCCAGGATTTGTGGGTTAGAAGCAGTCACGGAGACAGAGCCGCCCTTGGGCTGGCAATATGGCTTGGCATGTGTTTTTACCCGGCCGCTCGTGAGACGTGGTCAGGGTTAGGGGTAAAGTACTTGGGGTATCGTCATTCGCGTAGGTATCGAAGCTCCAACAGAAGCCTCCACAAACCCCCGAAATCGATACTGTCTAAACGCTGCCGACTTAACCACACTCGTATCGCATCATATTCGCTCGCTGTCACTACAATATGGCAACGGGTACGAAATCTACCACCGGGAAAGGGTGGGGCGGCAGTTAAGGAGCTCAAACTGATTGCGAGTAGTACCACCATCTTTGTCGCCCTGGTGATCGTCGCCATTGCTTGTGTTGCGGCATATGTCTTTGCGCCTAAGGGAGAGAACCAAACGTTCGTGGGCATCGTTAAGTGTGAGGAAGAAGAAGG
>WHVE01000547.1:0-92988 GCA_015178995.1 Trichophaea hybrida
TTGGTGCTGGGCTGTGATAACCTGCTACTGATCCTGCAGGTGCTGACTCTGGGGCGGATGTGGTGTTGGTTGTTGAATCGGATTTCTTGTACTCATCCCACTTCCCAGATGTCATTTCTGCCACTCTTCTCGTCAACTGTGCATCTCTCTTTGACACCATCATGACGAAGTCGACCATGCTCTCTGACTCCTCGATATGTTGAAGAGAATCATTGAGTCCATTGGATAGCCCTTGTCGTAGTGCGTCCAGCTGAGTGTCTTCGTTCCATTTGGTATCTACTACGTATCTTTGGAATTCTGAATAGTACTGGGTGAATTCGCTGTCTCGTTGTCTGAGTTTCGAGAGTTCCCTCTTTGCCGTTGCTGCTCTGTCTTGATCTTCCAATGCTATATCCAGCAGGTCAACTAGGTCTTTCAGGGTATTGAGCTTGACTTCTCCTGAGATTTCGTCACAGTGTGGCATTAACTGTGCCAGAGCTACTCCCTTTAGACATCCTACCACATATCACAGCTTCTTTTGTTCGTTGCTGAAAGCCTTCGGTTAAAAGGCTATCTTCAATGCCAACTGCACCTTCCACCCTCGAAGTTCCTTCCTATCTTCTCTTGAAAAGCTGGTAATATTATTTACCTTTTCTTCTTGCTCTTCCTTTTCCCTTCTTACTCCTATTTCTCCTGTTCTTCCATCCATCAACTTCAGGATCCTGACTACCTGTTGTCAATTTTCTTCCGCCAGGTCCCTAAACCTTTCCATCTGAGGCTGAGTATCTTCCAGGTCTTGTTTCAGTTACGCCAGGTCTGGATTTGCTTCCTCCAATGTTTGTTTTAGGATTTGAATTTCTTCTTCCAGATCGCCATGGTTGCATATTGGCGGTGTGTCCGTACTTGCCGCTGCTTGTTGGGTAAGCAATAACTCTTGCTTCAAATTGTCCCTCTCTTGGACGACTTTCTCTCCTTCTGCCAACAAATCAGATATTCGTGCTTCCGCATCATTCACAGATTGCTGTTGCTTTAGCAATTCGTTCAACCTGCTGGTTGTTGGAAGTTGAGCGAATGCGGTAAGCCCAATGTTGATGTCCTTGATGTGGTTCCGGAGTTGATCTTCGTTCATGGTGTACGTTGCTTTGGCTGCCACGTTGTTCTTTTCCAGTTGTAACACACTGGTTAGTGTGACATCTCAGCTTGCTATTGATGATTCTACTGGCATCCTGATCGTGGTTTTCTGATGCGGCTGAGAGGGGATTGGCGGTGGTGAATCGGGAGCAAGTTGTTTTGTTCAAGTAGTTCCCTACTTGGTTGATATTTTCCTGGATTTGTTGGACTGCCGCTTCAATTTCTGCTTCTAAGAATGGGTTGACCATCTACCAGAAGAACACCTCGTGTTTGCTGGGTATTGTACGATAATCAGCAGGGTTGGTAGAGGGGCCGGGTATGACTCTCGGTTTACTCCCATTCCCTTATTGGCTTTCTGTTCGTTGTAATCTGCCCACGAGATTTGGCTTTCTCTGTCTGTCTGTATTGCCTTGATTGTGGACTCCGATTTCATAGATTGAGCGGCTGCTGCCCTTCCGACTGTTGTATGGGCACCTCCGCAGTTATGTTCTCAGTAGCATGGTTCTTGGTTCTGGCAATTGACTTAAAGACCGTAATATTTGGTCCAGAAGTTTTTGAATACTGCGTCGTCGATTAGGAGTCCTCCTCCGTTGCGTGCTGCTTCTGTCCAGTAAGTATTCCAGGGGATACTGTTCGTGGTTCACCCCAGAAGTAGACTTCCAATGGTTCTTCGGGTTCGTTGAAGATAGCATTGATGCTATCAAAGGCGTTCAATGGATCTTTTTGGAACAGGTTGGTGGTATGTCCAGATAGGTCGAAGAAATTGATTCGTGATTGTTGAGGTCTGTGGCTATCAAATGCTGGCATTTACTCAAACGTATTGGCTCCTTCTCTTTGGAATTTCCAGATGCACACTACACAAATGTGTCTCCAGAAACTGTATACTGTTAACCGGTTTTCGAAGTTACCAACACATTTACACACCAGGTGCTGGGGATTGCAAGGACGGTGACAAAAGTAACAGCCGCTTTGATGATAATTACGGCACATATACTGAATTATAACCGGTAGAATCGATTTTGGACTCGTTCTTCTGTCAGGGTTTCAAGGCTCAGCGTTCTAGGGGTTATAAAAACCAAACAAGATCGGAGGAGCAGTGATCGCAGGTACTGCATAAACAACTAGAGACTCAAAATCCGGAATCACAGAACTGAACAAAGGTTGTTGCCAAAGCTATTGATTGTTTTGTAGACTAGAGAACGCGTGAAGAACAAACCTATCCACCGCCAATCCATCGCCCTAATATACAGCTAATGCCATTGTCGTCACCTTTACTCACTCATTCCGATATACATCCCCACTTCACCAAACAGTGTATGCAACCCTTTCAAACCACTGCTCACACCATAACCATCCCGCCATATTTACAACACAACCAACAAAACCTAATTCCTTCCAACAAAATCTTATTCTTTCCAACAAAACCTGATTCCTTCCAACAAAACCTGATTCTTTTCAACAAAACCTGATTCCTTCCAACGAACCCTGTTTCTTATCGTCATCCCATAACTCCATCCTCGCTCCTCACTCGACACAACCGTGACAGTCTCTGCCTGCGCTTATGCATTTCTGAGGCCGAGACCTGGTATTGAAGCCTGGAATATTGTGGAAATTTCACCCGGCTATGTTGAGCCTTCCGCTCGCTCATCAGTGGACATCCTCAAGGGTGTTACCTCAACTGTATGTCATAGTTTGTCATAGGTGAGCTTGGGAGACTAAGCCTGATGTACCTCATACACATGATAAGGGAAAACCCCTAACATTACCCCCCTCTCAAGCTCTGGTAACCACAACAGACTACTCCAACATAACAAGTTATCTTACAATAGATACCACTCAGTCAGCGTATACTATAGGTATAGCTAATGCTTTTTATCCAACAATCTTTTATCAAAAATAAAGGTGACCTCCGCTTTTTAAAACAGAAATGCAGTATAAGTTTAACATATGAAAATCAATTCTTCTTTTTCCTTTTCTTTGGCATCACTAATTTTTTCCATCTCATATCTTTCGCCATTTCCAGGTGTTTGCCATAGTAGTTGTCAAGTAGCTCAGGTGCGATATTGTGAAGGTGTTCATACGATTCCCACGTATTTGTGTCATGTGTAAAGTTTTCCCATTTCATACGAAAACATGTTTCCAATGATCATTGTCTGTGGGACCACTTGCGATTATGGCTTCTGGTGTCCAACCTTCATTATCTGCTTAAACCGGATGTATCACTGTTACTTTGATAGATCAGCAAAAAATGAAAAGGCATTCTGAGCATTCTGAATATTTTGAAATTTCAGTTCTTAGTTTCTCGATTATGAAGTATACTTTGGCCACAATTATACTCTGTAAAATTGTTTTCATATCTTTGCGGGATTTCCAAACTTGGTATAGTAGTCCCAAAAGAGTATAGCTTAGTTTGTTACATCATTTTATAGTTGAAAGTTGGTCTACTTTTAAAAATAAAATATGTAATAGACATACAATTACTTGCTTAGTAATATTATGAAACTTTTGGTTTATATATCATCATGACAAATCATAATGAAACTAACCATATTGGGAATACCTCCAGCTATAATTAACAAATAACAATATATCTTCAATAATATTTCCTATTTTGGTTAGTTTGTTTTCGATTTGTCATTTCTAAATACTAATATCAAGTTTCATATCATGACGCAGCACTGAATTATATGTTCATTACATTTTCCAAAAATAAAAGTAGATGACTTTAAGCAATTACAAAATATATCCAACTAGGCTATACCTAATTTGGAACACTATACCAAGTTTGGAAATCCTGTCAAGTTTTGGATTCAATATTACTTACCATCATTCCCATTACAGTACCTGACACAATCGACTAAATGAGAACTGAATATTCAAAAACCTCCAATATGCTCAGAATGCTCAGAATGCCTTTTTCTCTTTTTGCTGATGCATCTCCCTAGTATGGTTCCAGTAATGATACATGAAAGGCAGAGTGTATTTTCCAAGTGTCGGGTAGCTTTAATCAGCACCATCTTGTGTTGCTTCCTACTTTTGTGATTGGGAATGGTCTATGGAGCTTATCTTCGAGTTTTGGGCATTGTATTTTGGTACAGAGGTTCCTTCCATCGAACATTACCCAATCGTCGACCTTGTACTGTGGAGCTGGTTTCCTTTTTCTATCATAGTATTCTCCTATTTTCTTTCCGGATTTTTCTAACTAATCTTCTACACTTTGGTATCTGTCTACCATGTAATGAGTATATAGTGCAGATGCAGTGTTATTGAATTAAACTTCCATGGGCCCATTGGTGCGAGGTTCGTACCCATAGTTAGTGTAAAAAGATGTTATCTTGGTGGCTGCATGCTTTGAATTGTTGTAAGCGTATTCTGCCATTGCTAACATTTCAGACCAATTGTCTTAATCTTAGTTGCAGTAGGTACGCAGGAAGTGTTCGATAGTTTGGTTCAATCGTTCCGTTTGTCCATCTGTTTGTGGGTGGAATGCTGTTGACATTGATCGCTTGATTCCTAGGAACTTGTATAAGTCTGCAATAAAATGTCCGGTGAATACTCTGTCCCTGTCTGATACTATATCTAAAGGTAGTCTGTGATATTTCCAAATGTTTTCTAGGAATAGTTTGGCCACCACTGACGATTCTCATTTTGCTATTGGAATAAAGTGCGCCATCTTCGTGAACCTATCAACTACTACGATTATGTTTTTGTTTCCATTAGACTCAGGTTGGTCGGTGATAAAGTCCACCAATATGTATATCCATGGTGATGATGGTATTTCGAGTGGATGTAGCAACCCATGTTTTGTGTGTCGTGGACTCTTTGTTCTCTGGCATGAGTCGCATACATTACAATAGGCTCTGACATCGTCCTCCAGCTTTTGCCAGTAGATTTTCCTGGTAATCAGTTGCATCGTTCTTTTTCACTCAAAATGTCCTGCTATTCTAGAGTCGTGTTCCTTTGTTAATACTTCATTCCTAAACCCAATTGGTATGTATAATCGTCACGGTTGTACTGAGTGACGATTGGTGGTGGAGTGAGGATCGGTGAATAATATAAAAGGTTTAAGTTTCGAACGGAGGCTAAAGCACGACGAGAATGAAATCAGGTTTCGAACGGAGGACAAAGCATGACGAGAACACAATCAAGTTTCGAGTTAGGAAAATGACGCAATCGTACAAAAGTGCTGTACAAAGAAAGCAGGACTTTGAACGTATTATGAACGAATGAATTACTGTATACAAGCCAGGCATTCAGGGGAGGATAAGTTTCTTTCTTCACTCATTCGCTTGTCTATAAAACAATCAATTAGCTTCGGCTTCCACTTCTTTCACACTCAGTAATTGTGGATCGAGTCTCTTGTATACAGTCCTCGCCTCGTAGCTACAGGCTACCCTCGGACTTCTTAGCCATCCGACTTTCAGTTTTATAACCCGTAGAATCCCAAACCCTGAACCCTCGATACCGAGCCCTGAACCCTTGACAGAAGAACGAGTCTACAATAGATTCGGCTGGTTATACTTTTGTTTTATGCGCCGTTACCATCATCGCTGAGGCTGCTATTATTGTCACCGCATTTGCAACGCGTATTGCAAAGTTTTCGAATCAGCAAGCAATTTCGAAAACAGATTGGCTATCCATTTCTACTGGAGATACATCTGTCTACCTTGCTTGTGGACCTTTTGAAGACCTACGAATCCGGATATTTTTGGCAATCAGTGCCACATCTAAATATATGAGCAAGGACAAAAGAACCTGCGACTGTATTTATATTTGTTATTGTTCAGTCGAAGAAGGAGATTTAGATCATGATTATCCAAATCTAACCATCCACTGCAACTGCGGAGCAATTCAGCAGTGGACCGAAATACCTTCCTGCATCTATGGCATAGAGGAATTCGACACCTTTTTTGATTGCATCGAGGAACGCGATTGTATTCTTTGCTCACTGTGGACCCTTGGTCTCGAACCCCTTTTGCCTTGGTATGTAACCAGGCATTAATGTGCTGGAACCCCAATAAGTGTATTTGGTGTGAAACTCCTTGTGGCAACGACTGCTGGATATACTCGAAAAGCGATAGCTGGAGGCACATCTGTGATGAGTGCCTTGAAGTAGCACAAACCTTCGGCTGGAGAATCAATAAATACCTATATCAATCACCGTTCAAAGATTGCGAAGATGAGCTCCAGCTGCTCAGCAACAGTAGTTCGATACATAGAGCTTTCCAGAATCTGCCAACAAATAATAGGAAGACAGATATTGGTGGATTTTACCCAGCTAGACCTAAAACAAGCCCTGGAAGCTGCGAATGCAATAAAGGACACCCTAAGTGAACTACTACACGCACCTCCATCCCAAATCGAGAATCAAATATGCCAACTATACGAACAAATCGCCACCCAAGCAGCAAACACTGGAACAGCCCAAGAACGAATCACCGAGTTCATAAAAGAAGGGAAAGATCTCGAACAACACAAGGCAAACATGTACGAGGAGTTGGCACTAACGCAACAAAGAGTCAAGGACTTGGAAGCAAGAGTGCCCGCCTGTACACACGGGAACTTACAGACCAAAGTCACCGAATTAGAACAACAACTAGCAAACAGAATGCCAACAGATATGGAGACATTAAGGCAGGATCTCGATGATACACAGGAGCAATTGAAATTAATTGGAGAAGAGAGAAACAAATATCGGAATCAGGTCAAAAGAGTGCTTGCACTCGTGGGGAATGGTGGTAATGGTGGCGGTAACAGAGGACATAAAGGCAGCAAAATTCTCTGATTTTCGGGAACAGACCGAATGGCACTTGGAGAATGGTTGGGACAACTAGCCATGAAAATTGCGGACGAACCAGGACGATTCTTCAACGAACAATCCAAAATGAGGTAGGTGGCAAATCGACTAGAAGGCGTGGCCATAAATCAAATTCAACCGTACATCGACAGGAAAACCGGAGATCTGAAGTTAGAGTCACTAGAAAAATCACTGGACCAGTTGCAGTTGGCTTTCAGAGACCAAGACATACAGGCCACACCAAATCGGGATCTGCTCAAACTTAAGCAAAAGGATCGAGAATTTGCTCAATACTACACAGAATGCCAATGGTGGGTACCTGACGTTCATTGGAACGAAGCAGCCCCGTTGCAAGTATTACCACAAGGTCCATCTGAGGAGCTGAAAGACTCACTATAGCACTGTGACATCCTGTCGGATCTCATGGAATGTGTCAAAATGTGCTCAAAATGTGACTCCCCAATCCGCGCTCGAGCTGCGGAGAGAAAGTCAGGAAGATGGGCAGCAGGGTCAAAGAAACACAAAACCACAAGCAACACCACACCTTCCCCAGAAACAGCACCAGCAGGCACCGTGGCAGGTTACCACGGCCCTGCTCCAATGGACCTTTCAGCAGTCAAGGGGAGGAAAATTACACCGGAGGAACGAAAAAGACGAAGGGAAGGAGGATTGTGTATATACTGTGGGGATTCAAAGCAGTTCGCAGCAAGTTGCCTGAGAAAATTGAAAGCAGCATCAGGGCAGGTGGAAGTAACACCTTTTAGGAAAGCAGGAAATGAAATGGGCGCAGTTTCGGGAAAAGAAATCAAGTCGGGAAAAGTCTAGGCCAGTGCGATAAGAATGGCCATTGCACTGGGCACGAATCTCCTTTACCTACAGCTGTTATGTCTCATTTTGGAATTTCGCAGTTCTCGATTAGTAGTGCAGAAATTATGAAGTCTTTAATGGAAAGCAAGCATCCTGTTGTGAAATGTTCACTGAATATCGGAGACAGGTTGATCTATACGCACGCTTCAATTGACTGTGGAGCCACAGGAATAGCATTTGTGGACAAAGATTTTGTTCGCTATGATCAATTAGAAGAGAAGGAATTGTGAGAATCAAGAGAGTTAGAGGTTATCGATGGAAGTCTCATTGAATCAGGAACCATTACGACAATGGCCAAGTTGAATATGGGAATACAATCACATTAGGAGCAACTACCAGCATTCGTAACACAGTTGGGGTATTATCCGATCACACTGGGATTGCCATGGTTACAACTTCACGATGTAACAGTGAAGTTCCAGGCGCGAAGGATCGGCTTCGAAAGCAGCTACTGTCAACAGCATTGCCAATATCATTCGAGCGTATGGATATGGGGCAATCATACGGAAACAACAGCAGCAGATCCGGAAAAACTAAAATTAGACATCTGCGCAGTAGCAGCATCACATTTCGTGAGAAGAGTCAGAAGGGGGAAACTCAAGGTTTACGTCACCACACTGTACGAAATCAACAAAGCCTTGGGAATAAAGGATCTACAAGAAAAATCCCTCGAAGAAGTCATCCCCAAGGAATACCACAAGTTTTTACCCCTGTTCAGCAAGGTAATGGCTGAAACGCTACCACTGCACTGACCCTACGATTACAAGATTAAGTTACAGGAGGGGTTCACACTGCCGTTTGGGCCTATTCACAGCTTATCTTGAGAAGAGGTACAAGTTTTAAAGGAATGGATAGAGAAGAACTTGCCAAAGGGATTTATCCAGTCGTCTTCATTACCTTGCCGAGCCCCAGTACTCTTCGCTCCAAAGCCGGGAGGAGGCTTAAGACTCTGTGTCGATTATCGAAGCCTGAATGAAGAAACAATAAAAAACCAGTACCCCCTACCATTAATCCAAGAAACCCTGCTAAGACTCTAGAAGGCTCGCTATTATACCAAGCTAGACGTCCGCGATGTGTATAACATGATTAGAATCACCGAAGGGGACGAATGGAAAACGGCTTTCAGAACCCGCTATGGACTTTTCCAATCACTGGTTATGCCTTTCGGACTTACCAATGCACCAGCATCCTTCCAAGAATTCATCAACGACACACTATGACCCTTCCTAGACATTTTCTGCACCGCTTTTTTGGACGACATCCTTATCTACAGCGATAATCTGAAGGAACACAAAGAATACATCAGAGCAGTCATGACCGCACTCAAGGAAGCTGGTCTCTACCTACAAGTAGCAAAATGCGAATTCCATAAGGAAGAAGTCAAGTACCTAGGGTTAATTGTCGGAGTGAACGGAATCAAAATGGATCCGAAGAAAGTCCAAGCCATTGAACATTGGGAAGCACTGGAGAAACTTAAAGAAGTCCAAGCCATTTTGGGCTTTGCCAACTTCTATCGACAATTCATACGGAACTACAGCAGGGTGGTACAACCGCTAACAAAACTTACGTAAAAGTTAGTACCTTTTCACTGGGGACCCAATCACAAAGGAGCATTCACCGAACTCAAGAAAGCTTTTACAACCGCACCAGTACTAGCCCACTTCAATTATAAAAAAGAGATAGTTCTCGAAACCGACGCCTCAAGTTACGTATCCGCAGGAGTCCTCTCTCAATGCGACGACTGAGGAGTGCAACACCCGGTGGCCTTCTTCTCCATAAAACACTTGCCCACCGAAGAAAATTACGAAATCTACGATCAAGAATTAGGCGCGATAGTCAAAAGCCTGGAACAATGGAGACCCGAATGCGAAGGTTCTGCACATCCAATTCAGATTCTTACCGATCACAAAAACCTGGAGTACTTCATGACATCGAAACTGCTACATCGAAGGCAGACCAGATGGTCCGAATTTCTGTCAAGGTTTAAATTTAAGATAGTTTACTGGCCAGGAAAGCAAGGTCAAAAACCCAATGCACTTTCAAGAATGCCAGGAGACATTCCTCCGAAGGGGGGGGCAGAAAAAACCCAGCAAATCGTGCTAAAAATGGATAACCTCGACGAGAGAATATGCAAAAGGTTAATCGTGGCATTCGCGGAAACAGTCAACCTGGATAGTGACTCTGTAAGCCCCGAAGAGTTATGGAACTGGATAAAAAATGTATGTCAGCATTGTCCGCATGACAGTAGCGAAGGGCTATGTACATATAAGGACCAGCTGCTGGAATTCTCTGAAATACAAATCCTACAACAGACGAAGACAAGCTCAAGTGGATTCAGGAATGCCATTATTCTCCGGTCGCAGGACATCCAGGACGAGCAAAAACTTACGACCTGCTAAGCCGAAACCATTCCTGGAACCAGATGGGAAAGGACCTGGACCGCTATGTACAAAACTGCCGCACCTCCCAACGGAGCAAGGCAACCCACGGAAACACTCATGGCTTATTACGACCACAAGAAGTACCTGAGCAACCATGGAAAGATTTGAGCATGGACTTCGTAGTCGGACTGCAAGAGAGCGAAGGGTTCAACACAGTATGGGTAGTGGTTGATCGCCTAACAAAGATGCGACATTTAGTACTGTGTACTGACCAAGTAGATGGAAAGAAGCTGGGAGAAATGTATGTTAAAGAAGTGTTCAGACTGCATGGACTGCCCGAAACAATAGTGTCCGATCGAGGGCCGCAATTCGCTTCAGAATTCACAAAACACGTCTGTGAAAGATTTGGAATCGAACTAATGCTGTCAACCGCATTTCATCCTCAGACCGACGGTCAAACCGAAAGAGTCAATGCAGTCATGGAACAGTATCTCCGAAACTTTGTTAATTACGAGCAGGGCGATTGGGTCCAGTGGTTACCATTGGCAGAATTCGCTGCAAACAATCATACCTCGGAAACAACTAATTGCTCCGCGTTTTTGGCAACTATGGCTTTCATCCACGAATGACCTTTGGCCAACACCCAATGAAAGATCCTGACGATATTGGTGAAGTCAACACCCAGCAGATGGCCTAACGGATGTAGCAACTTTTCAGCAAACTCAGGGTGGAAATGACAAGAGCCCAGGCTGTACAATCTGAACAGGCCAACAAGACCCGAAGGGTTGGCATGCCATTGGAAGTTGGCGATAGAGTATGGCTGGACGCACAAAATATATCAACAACCCGACCAAGCAAGAAACTCGACTGGAAACGCATAGGGCCATACAAGATCACCGACGTCATTAGTCCCTGGGCCTATCGACTCAAACTACCCAATGAGCTACGCATTCACAATGTCCAACTGAGATCTTGGTTGGAGAAAGCCGCTCAAGATCCTCTCCTGTACCAAGCGCAAGAACCCCCACCACCGGTTAAAGTCAAAGGAGAAGAAGAGTACGAAATTGAGCGGTTGGACGATTCCAGGCTGTTCCGAAAGCAATTACAATACCTTGTGAAGTGGAGAGGGTACAACGAGCACTGTTGGGAGCCAGCAGCCAACGTGGATGGACTTATGGCTATCGATGACTTTCACACCGAACAACCTGGCAAGCCGGGGTCGTAAACCTCGGAGGTACTCGGCATTGGTGAGGGGGAGCTTCTGTCACGGTTGTGCTGCGTGACGATCGGTGGTGGAGTGAGGATCGGTAAATAATATAAAAGGTGAAGTTTCGAACGGAGGCTAAAGCACGATGAGAACGAAATCAGGTTTCGAACGGAGGCTAAAGCACAATGAGAATGAAATATGGTTTCGAACGGAGGTTAAAGCATGACGAGAATGTAATCAGGTTTCGCACAGATGCTAAAGGACGACGAGAACGAAATCAAGTTTCGAGTTAGGAAAACGACGGAATTGTGCAAAAGCGGTGTACAAAGAAAGCAGGAGTTCGAATGTATTATGAACGAATGAATTACAGTATATAAGCCAGGCGTTTGGCACAGGATAAGTTTCTTTCTTCACTCGTTCTGTCGTCTATAATACAATCAATTAGCTTCGGCTTCCACTTCTTTCACACTCAGTGATTTTGGATCCAGTCCCTTGTATACAGTCCTCCCCTCATAGCTACTGGCTACCCTTGGACTTCTTAGCCATCCGACTTTCAGTTTTATAACCCTTAGAATCCCGAGCCCTGAACCTTCGATACCGAGCCCTGAACCCTTGACAATAATCTTCTTTTCCATACTAACCGTTCTTCTTCATCTATTCCAAATTGTTTATCTTTCTTCTTGTCTTTATATTCAACCCGTTTCCGAATTTCCTGATACTCTGTGTCTTTCGCAATTTCTTCTTTGAAATGTTGTTCTACTTTGGGTACTAATTTCATTAACGAGAATCCTGCCAGGATTATTTCTTCTTCGTCTTCTGTAATTTTAAGTGTTCCTATTTGTGTCCAATATTCTGGTCCAAGTAGGGGTTTATCGTCTGTTGATGTTTTACCCCCTCTCTAGCGATGAACTCCGGGCATTGTGATAAGGCATCTGCTTTTCCATGTTGTGAACCTTTTTGATAGACTATTTTGAAGTGATATTCTTGCAGTATTTCCGCCCATCTGGCTTGTTGACGGTTTGGTTGGTTAGTTTCTTTCAAGTATTGGAGATTCATATGGTCTGAAATGTTTGTTGTCGTAGGAATTGCTCCTTGTAAGTAACATTGCCATTGTTTCATTGAATAGACAATGGCTAACATTTCCTTATCGTATATTTGGTAATTGATTTCTGCCGGTGAAAACTTCTTTGATATGAATGCTATCGGGTGTATTTTACAGTCTTTGAATTTTTGCGATAAAACTGCGCCCATTGTGTAATCTTATGTGTCCATTTCTATTATTGCCGGTCTGTCTTCTTTGTAATGTCTGAAAATTGGCGTATTTTCCAGAGAAAATAGTATGCATATTTTGTAATATGCTGCATTTTGGGATTCTCAGAATACAAAGTTCTTTCCGTCTTCTTTTAGCGTATTGGTAATAGGGGCGACTATTCCGGCATATCCTTTGATGAATCTTTGGTAGAAATTCCAGTGTCCTAGTATAATCAGGACTTCTTTCTGTGTTTTTGGCATCGGCCAGCTGGTACTGCTATGCTTCTGCTTGGTGCTATTTTTAATCCTTTTCCGCTGACTAGAAATCCCAAAAACACAACTTCTTGCTGGTCGAATTCACATTTGTCTATTGCGACTACTAATTCATTATTTTGAAGAACTTGGAGTATTTTTCTGACATATTCGTGGTGGTCTTCTTTCGTTCCTTTGGTGGCTATCATCACATCATTAATATAACAGACTGTGACATTGTCATCTTGTCCTAAGAATGGTTGTAAAATGCCGTTAATCCATCATTGGAATATCGCAGGTGCATTTGTTAAACCGAATGTCATTACTGTACATTCGTAAGAACCGAATTTCGTTCCGAACGCTATTTTCCATTCGTGTCCTTTTGCCATTCTTATTCGGTGATATTCTGACTTCATATCGAGTTTGGTGATGTAGGTTGTGCCTTTCATTCTGCTTTGTAATTCGTCCATTAACGCTAGTGCCGTTTTGTCTTTGATCATAAGGTCGTTAAGTGGTCTATAGTCTACACAAAGACGTAATCCTTGACCGTTTGGTTTTGCTACGAATAGAATGGGGCTTCCTGCTTGTCCCTGAGATGGCTGTATTTGTCCTTCTTTTATCATTTTAAGGATATATTCTCGTAACAGCCTTTCTTCTTCTCTTGATAGTTGGTAGATTGGTTCTACTGTCACTTGGTCGTCCATTGTTTTTAAGTTGATTTCATGATCGTGAGGTCCATGTTTAGGTAGTTTTTCGGATTCTTGTGGGTCGAATAATAGTAGCCACTTGTGATATTGTAGTGGTAGTTTTTCACCTAGTTGTTTTGATATGCTGAATAATACTGATCCGATGTTAATTGCGTCGTTTTGAAACATAATTTTTTCGTCAGAAGTAATGTTCCATTCTGGGTATTGTGTTCCATGTCCATAACATTCATTTCCACATTCTGTGAAATGAAGGTGTCAGTATGTTGTTCCTTGCGCTTTGTGTTTTTCCAGATATCACGCTGGTATTAAAACATCATAACTTGACTGCATCTGGGCGACTTCGAATGTTTCCATTGCCCGGTGATTTCCGAAAGCTAATCCTATTGGAATAGTATATAATTTTGGGAAATTTACTTGATTTCCTCCGAAATCTTTTGCTATAATGATTTCATTTCATTTTACCACAGGTATTGTGAATACTTTAGCGTATTGTGGTGATATCATAAAACAAGTAGATCCTAAAGCTAACATAGTACGTACCGGGAATTGCTTACTTGTGCCAGTGCCATCATCGTAGTCTATAAAAAACTTATAGATTCGTCATTTTCCAATTCGTATTTTCGGGATTTTGTGTAGTTTTTTAACTTCGTAGAAGACAAAATCATTACTTGTGTTAGGTCGTTTGGTTGAGGTTTCTCCCTCGGTAGGGTGTTGCTTGCATTTAGTAGCCATCATTTCGAAAATGTCTGGGCCGTATCAGGTCCTTTCTGTTCCGTTTAATAGATTGGGAAATTGGTATATGTACCTTTTAAAATCGCACAACTACCGACCAGCAGTTTCATCCCTTCCAGAATTCTCAAGGTTGCGACCAGTAACTATTTAAAGGCTTTCTCCCACCTAATTGCCATAGTCCTCCACGTATTGATCGGCACTCCTTGGTTCGTACTTACTTACTTTTTCAATTTATTCGGATGCACTTTCCAGTTCGTTCCAACAATCGTCCGCAATATCTTCACTGCTATTGTCAGTTGGTAACTCTCCATCTGATGTTTGCACTGGTCCATCTTTATCCTGATCGCTTTCTATTTCAAAGTCATCAAGTGGATCATCTTCCAATTGATCGTATCCTCCTACTTTCAGCGTCTGATATGTCTTGGGTTTTCCAAAATCCGCCGTTCCGGCCGTGACCTTGACACTGTGAAAGCATTTCATCATTCCATGGGCACCTTTCCAATCCGACGGCCATGCACATCTTATGCATTCTTTTTCTTCCCTTCTTCTTTTGACTTCTGCAACAGAAACTCCTTCTATCATTTGCGCATATGTTTTTCCATCTGTGCTTCCAAACCCTCGAGGTACTTCTTTTCCTTTGTTTTTTCTACCTTGAGGTTGTTCGAATCTGGCTGGTTGTTTCAACATTCGTCTTTTTTGAATATACCCTGTTTCTAAAATTCACCTAGTTGCTTTTGTCGGTTTGCTCATAATTCCAAAATTCTTTTCTGTGGCATGCCATATTTCCACATTCTTTCCGGCGTTTATAATTAATTCTCTGAGTTCATCGTCAGTTTTGTCTGCCGGATTGATCTTTGCTAATTGCTTGAAGGTTTGACATGGTAATCCTTGCATTAGCATTGTCCGGTAAGCCACTCCAGTGATTCCTGCTTTCTTATTCAGAGTGTCATATTCCATGATCATATCTTGGATACTTCCCTCATATTGTATTTCCATAATTGCTTTGTATACTGTTTCTTGTTGAAATCAATTATGGAATCTAGCATATATTGCCGCTCGGTATCCTGACCAGCTTCATTCTTATGTTCCCCTGCTGGCTTCCTGCTCCCACTTCATGTGCCATGCTAGTTCATGCTTGTCCATCCGTCCTTGGCAATACTGTAGTTTAAGGCCTGGCTTGGTGAACAAATGTGGTTGATCCACTATGTAGGTTTCCATGCACATCCACCAGATATCAAAATCTTCAGTACTTTTACCCAAAAATTTTGGTGGGTCAGTAAGTTTAATTCTGGATTCTGTTGATTTTTCTGGTGTTTGGGTTCTTGTCTGGACCTTCGTCTTCTAGAGCCCAAGTGACTTGGAGGTATTGATGGCGATGGTGGTGGTGGTGGGTCTCTTGTTGTCCCTCCGTGCGGTGGTATTGGATCTCTGTTCCCACTTGGTCCTAGCTCCGGATCTGGGAACCCTGCTTCTGTTCCTGATCCTTCTCTGAATCCTGTTCTAGGTACCACATCTCAGTCCGTTATAGGAGATATACTCCTATTTCTTTCTTCTGTCATCAGCTGCCATTGTTGTACTCTTTCAGCCCTACCTCTTTCGTCTGGTGTTGTGGTTGTCAGCTTTGCTCCTGTGACTGCGTCCATTGCGCCGGTAGACTGTTCTGCCATTTTGTTTATTTAGTTCATTATGTTTCGCAGGTCCTCGCTATTGGGTACATCCATTTTCAGGAAGTTTTCCATTGCCGCTATTTGTTTTATTATCAAATCATTGGAGGCTGTCAATGATGCTTGTTTTATTTTCATGTGAACTTGCTCTGTTTCGCAAATTCTAATTCTTTCTTTTAGTTTTCCAAATTCTTCAGTTGCCCCAGCAATTATCTGTTGGGATTGTTCCTGGATGGCATCGATTTCTGTTCTGGCTTCTGTAAGCAAAAAATCAACAATTCGTATTTGCTGGTCGTGTCCTTCCAGAACCTGGTCCATCAGTATCTTGTTGATTTCTACTTGCTCGGCGAAGATCTCGCAGTCTCGTCGTACGTCGTCGAATTCTTCCTCGATCACTTCCTTCTCATCGTTGCGGCAGTTGATGAGGTGTCGTACCACCTGATCCAGATGCGATACTCATGCTTGTACGCTGTCTATTATTTCGGTGTCCTCCTGATCAGTTATTTCTTGATACTGCTGTCGGGACTGTTTGTAGTGTTCTTGAATCCTCTTGATCCATTCTGGTAAGGGCCTGGATGCTGATGCGGTCGCTTTGGTTACTGCAGTTGAAACCGGTGCCAATCGCCCCGCTCCACACATTAATCGGCGCCTGGGAGTTGCCATTATGAAATTGTCGAGATGGGAAAGTGTATGGTCCTGTACAATTTGCTCTTGCTAGTGCTGTTGCCGTTAATTGTTGGATGTGGTGGCAGCATATACAATTTTTGCACTTCTTGGGGCAGCGTTCTGGGCAGCAGTACTTTAAGTCGTAGTTCCTGTTGTTATTGTAGACATTGGTAGTGCAGCAAACTGGTAAATCACACAGTTCACAGCTTATGAACTTTTTCAGATAATGTCCGAAATATTATACTGTTATAGGGGTGCTCTTGTGTGTGTAGATGCAGATCGATATCGCTGTACTCGGTGTCGATATAGTCTGACATTAATGACTAAAACGAAGCTGAAGATGTGAATCTCGAAAGTGGCTCGTCATAGTCTTTGGGGGGTGTGTAGATATACTGGCATACAAGAGTACGGCCATGACCTATTTAACAATCGTAGGAATCCTGAAGGTAGTCTTCCAACAATTCGTCAAAGGCTCATTCAGAAGGATACTTGCCAGTCAGACAGAAGTGGCAGTCAGCATCCAGGAGATTGTTGTACTGCCAAAAGGCAAGGAGGAAGTCCAGGTATGCTTTCGTGGTGCAGTAATGATGCAAGTAGACAGCATTGTGAATAAGAATGTCGTCAAGTAAATAGTCGGACATAAATAATAGATATATATACTTAAGATAAAAACTTAATAATATTTCAGGTGGTTTTCCACTGTTGTTGTTCTGACTGGGGTTGTTTGCTAAAGCATGATTGTTGTGTTTAAACACTAGGTTTATGTGGTCATTTATAGATGAGCATTTCTCGTCAGAGGTATATCAGTAAGGTATGACAGTACTTCTCTTATCACTATGATCTGCATATATAGCACTATCTCAATAATACTCAGTCCACCGGAGTGGGTGTTGACATATTCACCGATCGTTGCTACAGAGCTGATCTCACTAGATAATTGTGGAGAGTTCTGTTTGACAATGTGTGGGTGTGTAAGCTCCCACCAGGCATCACAAAGGTTATCCTGCACTTATGGTGACGTTGCTGCCGCACATATCGGACCATTACTTCTTAGTAGTTATCTTTCATCATCATAAGTGGAATAGTGATCACAGGTTTAATCAGCTACCAACCCATACTTTGCCACATACCTAGTATCATCGTGTCATACCCGTATTTCCTGTAGGGGGTGTGCTCTCTCAGTTATTGCCGATAGTGCGACAGAGCTGGGGTGCAACAGTCTAGGTCCGAACACTTATCATTTTAGATAGAATTAACTACCGGAGCGCAGTTAGTTTATCTCCATTGACTATTTTACTTGGAACATAGCAAAGTCCCTCATTCAAAGATAATATCGTTCATCCGCTATCTTTCAGGGAACTGAGTGCAGTTTCCGATTGTAGCTTTATCCCAGTATTAGTTCGATATGAAGTAACACTGGTCTGACTCATAATGTACAGCTGACCCTAAGGTCTCTGCAAGGCAGTTACGTTTGCTTCAGCAGTATGGTTTGGTGTGTCCCATGCCTTGGCCAGCACCAAAGGAACCACCCCTCAGTTACTGTCAGATCGAGTGTGCATACTATCTCTGTCTGCAGATATGCATTTCCGAGGCCAAGACCCAGTATTGGAGCCTGGAATATTGTGGGAATTTCACCCGGCAATGTTGGGCCTTCCGCTCGCTCATCAGTAGACATCCTCAAGGGTGTTACCTCAACCATATATCATAGTTTGTCATAGGTGAGCTTGGGAGACTAAGCTTGATGTACCTTATACACATGATAAAGGAAAACCCCTAACAGCATGGTCGTGTGTTCATCGGATCTGCCAAAAATATACCCTGAACCCACTCTGCTTGGTCAACATGGCTACGATTGACCGATTGATCAAAGCGCCAATGGGATTGAAACAGCAACCTGTACTCTATGCATTTGGGGGGATCTCCAAAGCCAGCGCAGATGTGGATTCAGATGAGGTCTATGACACCCTAATCAGTGAAATCATCCTGCAAATTTTGAAATCAAGAATCATCAGTCAATCCAATCTTGATGATGATGCGATAGATGTTGATGCTGATGGGTGTCAATATTTCCTTGGAATGAGAATGGATTTTGGACTTCTTTTAGATTCCTTTTGGGTTGTCTTGGTGTTATTGTGCTTGGTTTCTTGGGTGTAATTGGTCCATGAAAGGTCGGACTTTTGAATGACTGATTCCATTATGTCTCCATTATTCTCCAATTACTGGCATACTAATCATTCATTAGGGGTTGGGTTCAGGTTTTCTGGCATTGTGTTTGAGGTTTTCTATTTGGCATTCTACAATGCGGGTTTTTGGGATTGGATCTCATAGGCTTTCGGATCAGGCTGGTGGTTTATGTTTGTATTATGTTCATTTTATATTCAGATATCAGCAAATGGAAGACAATTCGAACTCTAACACTGCTATGGCCACTCTGACACTACCTTGACGACACTGACACTGCCTTGACATCTGATGTAGCCATGAAGACTCGGACACCTCTGTGATGACTCTGACACTGTGCCATATCTTCTAGTGTTGTTTTAAACAGTATTATAATTCATTTGACTGGAAACATACTGCTTTAGATTATCACTGTGCAAGAATCACACCGACTTGTCAGAGCCACCTGCCCAAGTTGCCAATTGTTCACCATTGCATTCAGTACTAGTAGGGGTTATAGGTCACTATCACAGTCACTGGCAGGGTTGTTGAATTAAGGGTGCCAGGCTGCACTCAGATGAATTGGTTACTTGACACATTTGCCAGATAAGTTTTCATGTATTCCACTCATATAAATCCTCCAGCACCACCCGGCCTTGCCACCTCTAACTTTGTGCAAATTCATGATATTATTCTACATACAATGCAACATTCGAGTTATTAGTCCCTCCTGTTGTTCACTGCCTGTTCAGGAGAGCAGTCATTGCCCACTGAATATCGATGGAGAGATTTAGCTCGATTTGCATGAGCACAAGATCCAGGATTGCCTCTGCCCCGTTAACTCTCATGATTCTGGATGCCATGCTGCACCATATCAAGCAATACTGGTGTGTTGCGAACCATATAAAGTGATTCCTAAGTGGTTGCATGATAGGTGTCTGGTGGTGTGGCCCAACATTCAAGTCCGAGCAATAGACAGAGCAGTGAAAAAATGGTGAATCACATATAACTCTCTCACAAGCAATGCACGTATATTCTAACATCTACACTGACAAAAAGAGGTCCCACTGTCACAATATACGATATAACTTCAACTCCAACATGGCAGTCTAACACATATCAATTCTGATGGCCGACTCTGCCATGGGCCACAAATCACCTCTGATATGGCAGTCTAACCAATATCAACTCTGACGGCTGACTGTGATACACGCACAATGGCATAACCTGAACTCTGACCTGCGGTCCCAATGTCACGATATAAAGTTTAACTTCGATTCTGTGAAGAAAGAAGAAGCCCAAGATGGGGATAGTGCAGCCGAGGGGGAGGAGATAAACACTGCCACTCTTTTCTACAACACACTGAAAGACAAGGTGGATATTGGGGAGATTGCTGGAGATACCTTGGCGTCATTTCTGGATATTCTTTTTCTTACTGATGGCTGACTCTGACATCCGAAACATATCAACTCTGACATGGGAGTTGCAACATCATTGCTGCCATACAGTCTAACCAATATCGACTCTGACAGCCAACTCTGACACAAGCTCAACAGCATAACCTCAACTCTGACAAGTGGTCCCAACATCATAACATACAGTCTAACTTCGATTCCATGACGAAGGGAAAAGGCGAAGACAGGGATGGTGGAGCCCAGTGGGAGATGAGCGCTCCCACTCTTTTCTATGACACACTGAAAGAACAGGTGGATATTGGGGAGATTGCTGGAGATACCTTTGCGACATTTCAGGATATTCTTTTCCCTACTGACAGCTGACTCTGACACCAGAAGCAAATCAGCTCCAACATGGCAGTCTAACCGATATTGACTCTGATGGCCGACTGTGACATGGGTACAATGGCATCACCTCAGCTGACATACAGTCCGAACGTCATGATATACAGTCAAACTTCAGCTCTGATATGACAGTCTAACTGATATCAACTCTGACAGCTGTCTCTGACATGGGCAACAAATCAACTCTAACTTGGTAGTCTAACCAATATCGACTGTGATGGCTGACTGTGGCACAGCAGTATAACTGATATCAACTCTAACAGCTGACTCTGACATGGGCAACAATTCATGTATACAGCATCACCTCAACTCTGACATCCGGTCCCAATGTCATAATATATGGTCTAGCATCAACTCTGACAGAGGCAACAATTCCCATCACTGACATAGGTCCCAAGGTACGGAGGTCTGAACATATTGAGTGAGGCAGCAATGCAATTCAAACAGTGATGAGCCATGGTCTTTGGGTACATAAAAAGCCAATACTTTCACCCCCATTACAATCTGACATACCTGATATTAACAACAAACAGAATGTCACGCTCAAAAGGCACCAAGCATTCCAAAAACTTCAGCAGCATCAGAGGGCAGAGTGATCTGAAATCCAGTAGCAGGATGCATAGTGATCACGATACATCCCAGAGCGATACAAGGAGGTACAATTACAAACACTCCAATGGCCAGGTCCAACAACGACCGGAAGGTAGCGATTATCGTGATGATTGTGATGCTGGATGGAAACGGAGGATGGCTCCAGAGTTCAGGGTCCCGAGGGAGGTAATATTTATCTCCACATCGGGAACTGACATTGACTTCTGACATGGGCTCTGACCTGGACTCTCACATTGACATGAACTGAGTTGTGAGCATTTCCCAATATTGATGATGATGATGATGATGATGATCAATCGCCATAACCGTCTCGTCAGAGAACAGTTACGGTGCATAGAATCCCAATGGAGGTAATATCACTCTTCATATCAAACTCTGATATCGTACTCTGACAATGGACTCTGACAATGCTTAGTCGCTACTGTCTACCAGCTATGATCATGACAATAATAATGAAAATATTGGGGGCGATGACGATGGTGATTCGACAACATCAACCTGTGAGTCCTGGAACCGGCAGGGGATAATGACCATCTGCACATCCGACTCTGCCATCGAACACAGGCATTGAACTCTGACAACGAATCCTAGTCACACCAATTATCCAACACGACTCCTTCCAGCAACCAAGACCATGCTTGGCATGCAAGTATCCTTAGCTTCATATTAAGCAACTTCTAACTTACATACACAGTTGCAAAAGCAAGATTGGTCTCCTGTGGATATAGGCCATCGGCTAAAATGCAAGATAGATGACATTGGGGTGTCAAAGGTTTGGTAGGGTGTAGCGTACAATATATTCTTGTGCAGGAACCATACAGAAGATCCATATCCGACCAATGGGGACAGGTTGTCTGCAGAGAGCTTCAAGCAAGTGTGCTCGTATTTGGAAGAGACTCTTCAAGGTGATATATCCATTGCAGCAATTCATATGGTAAGTATCTGCACTGCCCATGTACAGCTGATTGACACTAATCGCCAATCTTGTGAACCACCAGTCAGCTGCCCTGGGAATCTTTGCCATGCAAGCTCGTGAGAATACACCAGGTCAATATGTTGACACTTTCTGCAATATGTCAAACGATGATTGGCAGAAACAAGTTGCAAGGCTAATCTCTCCTTGCACATACCGATTCCACCATTCGGATTGCAAGAATGGGGTAAGGTTGAATCCAATCATTGTTGATTTCAATCTTTTGACAAATAAGGCACCAAAAATAATTTTTCTGTATTGGTCGCTTTTGGTCATCATGGCAAAGACCTTCTTTGACCCTGGACCTCGTAATTTTACTAGACATCCTTATACCAACAACAATACTCAGCAGTTGACACACAGTTGTCTATTACTTGCTGCAAACGCAGTAAAGAACTCTTTGGGCAACTGGGCAGCTGGCGGCTTTCTTCATATACCATTTGAAGCGGATCCATACAAGGGTACATAACTCCACTCCTATGATATACTTAGTATCTAACAAGTTGCCAGAAACTTACACCAACATGTACACACAATGGAAAAGTATTCCAGAACTGAATAAGAAGCAGATCCTGCAAATACACAGGAAAAGAATTGACAGGGCCAATGGTATTAGTCGTAAAGGTCTGGCAGTCGCTTGGTGGGACGCACACACTGTGATTGTAGATGAGGACATCAACAAGTAGCAGTAGCTGATTGGGTATATTGTCATGGTAGATTATAGTTGTTGTAGTTTATAATCCAAAGCTGGGGCAGATGCAAGATGATTCTGTAGTATATTAATATTAGCCTCTGACTAGATCATGGTCAAGCTGTTGTGAGATTATGGTGATTGCATTCGTGGTCTCTGACAAGTAACCATGAGGTCTAACCGGATCATGGCCATTATACCTGAGAACACTGACAAGCGACCATGAGATTATCCGGAGTACACTGCTGGACTCTGACAAGTGACCGTAGGGTGTGACAATCTCACCCAAGAACTCTGACACAGTACCATGAGACCATGGCGATTGCACTCCTGGACTTTGACAAGTGACGGTAAGGTTTGACATGATCATTGTCATCATACCCATAGACTCTGACAAGCGACCGCAGGGTCTGACATAATCATGGCCATCATATCCGCAGACTCTAACATGCCACCATAGAGTCTGACATGATTATGGCCATCCATCTGAAGCCTTTGGTACCTGAGGTGTAACAAAACCAGACCATCAGGCTATCGCACCGGGAGATCCATTGTGAATTTGAAATAAGGTTGAATTATTACCACAAGTAACCATATATTATGGGAGTGTTACCAGTATGTTATCTGAGTTATCCATAATGGACTTGTGTCTATTTGCATTTTCCGGAATTATGGCAGTTACCAGAGATTATGGTAAGTCATATGGCATATGGTAAGTTACAGGTAAGAACATACCATTTTGCAAACATTGTTATGATTGATGGGAATGGAGAATGACTTCTGATTTTGATAACCCAAGAGAGGTAAGATTCATCACTGTATTAGACACTGATATTGAATTGAGATATGGGCTCTGAAACAAACTGTGATATCAATATGACTGAGTTGAAAGAATCTTCCAATATTGCAGGTGATGAAGATAATGATAATCAATTCCCACAACCATCTTGTCAGAGAACAGTTATTCTGCCTAGGATCTGGTTGGAGGTAATATCAATTTCTATTTCAGATTCTGATATCTAATGCTGACAATGGTCTCTAATAATACTTAGTTGTACCTGTCTATCCACTCTAATAATGACAATCATAATGACAATGATGGAGGTGGAGACAATGGGGATTCAACAACATCATCCTGCAAGTCTAGAAGACAATGGAAGGTACTAACCATCTCCATATCTGACTCTGACATTGATCTCAAGCATTGAACTCTGAAAATAACCCCAAGTTACTCCAATTATCCAATCCTACAAGTACTCTCAGCAACCAAGAGCAATTTCTAGATATGTATCCTTAGCTTTACATTGAGTATTTTTTGACTAATATATACAATTGTCAAAGCAGAATCAGTCTTCCATATATATTGGCTGTCAACTAAAATACAAGGTAGCCGATATTGGGGTGTCAAAAGTTTGATAGCATATAGTCCACAATATTTTCTTTTGCAGAATCCTTACCAACGATCTCTATATGACCAATATAGACCAGTTGTTTGCAGAAAACTTCAAGTAAATATACTCTTAGTTGAAAGAGGATCTGCAAGGGGATATATTCTCTGCAGCAATTCCTACAGTAAATATCTACATTCTCCAAGTACTCCAAAATGAAACTATTGAATATGCTTGCAGACTACCTGTGGGCTGCCCAGAGATTCATTGTTGCACAAGCTAATGAGATTGCACCAGATCAATTTATTAACAATTTCAACATGTTCAATGATGATTGGCAGAAACAAGCTGCATGGCAAATTTCTTATTGCACTTTCTGATTCCACTAGTAAGATAATAAGAATGAGGTAAAATTGAATCCAATTGTTGTTTATTTCAATCTTTTGACAAATAAGGTAGCAAAAATCATATTCCTGCATCAGTCACTGTTGACTATCAAGTCAATGACCATCTTGAACTATTGACCATATAATGTTATTAGGTGTTCTTATACCCACTATCTTATCCCAGAGTTAACATTCAATGGTCTATTACTTGCTGCAATAACAGTAAAGTACTCTTTGAACAACTGGACAGCAAGTAGCTTTCTTTGTATATCATTTCAAGCAGATACATATAAGGGTATATAACTACTTTTCCATTATATACTTAATATTTAACAAATTATCACAAACTTACACTAACAGTTACAAATATTGGGAAACTATTTCTAAACTAAATCAAAACCAGATTTTTCAAATATACATAAAGAGAATTGACAGAGTGTATGGTATTCATTGAAATGGTCTGGCAGTCACTGAGTGGAACTCAAATAATGTGATTGTAGATGACGATGTTGATAAGTAGCAGTAACCAATTGCATATATTGACATTTTAAATTAGATTTGTTGTATCTTATAATCAAATCTGGGGGCAGATTGCAAAATCATTCTGAAGTATATTTCTATGAGACTCTGATGAGATCTCAGTCAACCTACTGTGAGATTACAGAAATTGCTTTGGTAGTTTCTAACTTATAAGCATGATCTCTAACTGGATCATGGCCTGCATATTTGAGAACACTAACAAGCAACCATAACGTCTAACAAGATTATGGTTATCATATTGGTACACTCTAATAAGTAACCATATGGTCCGATATGATCATGGTCATCATGTCTGTAGACATTGACATATGACTATAGAGTTTGAAATGATTATGGCTATTATAAATATGGACTCAAACAATTACCAGTAGCATCTGATATAACATTGTCCATCAAACCTTCATACTTTGACAATTAACTGTAGGGTCTGACATAATCATGGCAATCTTACCCATAATCTGTAACAAGTATCTGTTGGCTCTGACATGATCATGGCCATCCACCTATGGCTATTGGTATCTGAGGAATGACACAATTAGACACTTTGGATATTGTATCTGGAGATACATCATGAATTGGATATACAGTTGAAATGTTACCATATGTTACCATGTATTATAGAAGCATTATCAGTATGTAATCCAAGTTGTATATAATCAGCTTAGGTTGAATTGCATATCCATTATAATAGCTGTTATTGTGATCATGGTAAGTCATATAGTATATGGTAAATTACTGATAACTAATTACCATTTTGCACATATTGGCAAATCATAAATCCACTTAACTGTTTTTGAGCAAAAGCCAATTTTTTGTTTTTGAAACACAGAAGCAAATTCAATTAAAAGAATATATGTCTGTATTCCAATTCAAATCATCAATAGACACTCCATTTAATATATCTCAAATATGTAGTTTAATATACTGAAGAAACTCATATCATAGATTCATACTACAATTCTTTAGCAATAATATATTTTGCTATTTTTAAATATACAACTATCAGCCAGTAAATTATGAACTCCAAAATTTGGATTTTATGTATAAACCATGCATATTAGCACACAAAGGTCAAAAATTGAATTTTATAAATACGGTATTGTGTAACTTATTTTTGATGAAATTTGGATACCTTATCTACTGGTGTATAGACAGCAGAAGATATTACACAGTGACAGATACTCTGTAAAAGATATTCAGTAACCAATTTGGATAGCATACAGTAGAGTTGGAGCTGGTTGAATATAGTAGAAATGATTATTCTGAAAGCCAACACAAAACTGGCTGGATTGAAGATATTCAATCTAAATCACTTCAAAGGATGATAAAGCCCCCCATATTTGGTATTTATAATATATTAAAATGCAGACTACTAATCAATCTCTGCAAACAACTATTACTAGATAGCACTTAAGCTCAATTGTAGCCATTCACTGTTGTTAATACACTTGTATTGTATGTCTCGGTAAATACTCTAAAATTCCAATAAAACGACTACCAGCACATCAAAGTCATTAAATAAATTCAATCAAATGACACTGGTGAAAAGCCATTCTGTAATGCCTGCTAAGTACAGCTGAGTAAGAAACTCAATCCTAGAGAGAGAACAGTACAAAGAAAAATACTGTCATCATTACAATGTTTTGAATTGATTATTCAGACAGAAAACAAGTATAAAGAGAGAGAAAAAAATCTGCCAAGAACTTATATGAGTTAAGCCTCCAGCTTCTCAGCTATCTCTTTAAGTCCTGCAAATAACCAATGAAAAATATTGTTGAGAGCAATCAAGTATACAGAGAGGTTGATGATCTATTGTACAAAAGGGATCATCTAAAGTACTAACTATAGGAGAAATCTCTACTTTATATACTCAAGGAAAACCATAACAATTCTCAACCTCAGTTAAAGAACCATCCTTAATATACATTACAAATCAACTGATAGCTATGCAAGTGGTAAGTGACTAATCATGTATGAATCTACATTGTGACTCAGACCATTAGAAATCCGTTTCAAGTTAGTTCTAACAGTTTTGCTGGTTGTCTAGAAACTCATAGGCCTTTCATACAACATTCTGTGGCAACATTATACCTACCTATATGTGGATAAGACCATGCAATATGTGTAAGAGCTGTTCAGATTGGTCAAATAGTAGTATATCCCTGCAAAGATGATTATTATTGAGTAACTTGATACCCTATGACACAGAAAATGTGAAATCCAAACATTGAAGCTCAATTAAGTCTTTGGGTTTCGTTCTGATCAGAAAGTAAATTATAGATCAAATATATATAAGTTGTCAGTCTTTTGCCTCACAGTCTCGAATTCAAAATGTGAACAATATTGCTTGTATTGCTGTGAAAACCGACAATGTTCACCTGATTTCAAGATTATTTCACACTGACCAAATAAATATTGATCACATTGGGTATGTAAAACTGGGTGGTGAAAGAACTGCAAATACTGTATAATTCATATATTAATTGTATTGTAATACAATAACAGCTCAAAAACTTAATAAGAACAAAAGAAGTGGACTAACAAGATGTGAATTTTTATGTGGAAACCGGCCCAAATGCAATGGTCTGGGTTTTTGGTATGGTAAAATCTATTGCCATAGTTGTATTCCACTGCCAACCCTAACCTGGACTGTTGCATTTGAGCCAGTTGCCACCTGAAAACCCATCTATTATAAGCTTACTTTTTTTGTTTCAATTAAGTTTTTGAGTTTTTATTATATTCTGACATAATCTATATTTTAATTTTACAGTTTTAAGTGTTCATTCATCTTCCAGTACTACATGCCAAATGTGATTTGTATTGGTTGAGTTGCTGTGGAAAACATGCAATTTTGCCCTGATTTTAGCCATTATCCAAATCAACTTGAATATCTTCAGCCAGCTTGGCTCTATCCCATCCAGCCAGCAGAGATCAAGACATACTCAATCATCTCAAGCCTGTCAAGGGCCAGCTCAGCTCTATCATGTCCAGCCTGTAATGGCAGCAAGCAAATGGTCAGATTAGTACCCAGTATATATTGACTTTGTAAGAGTGCTAATGATACTCTACTGATTATCTTACTTCCATACTGAATGACTACTTTTCTTTATGACTTTCTCTTATGTATACCTGTATCTACTGTTACTACAGAGTATAAAGCTGTACTTGCCCATATACTATAATTATCTATTTTTATATACCACTCTATCTATATTTACTATTGAGTACAGAGCGATACTTGGATGTATTTGCCCTCAACCAGTCAGGAAAAAGCGAGCCCAGCTGGATTCTCTCCAGTCAGTAGACAGCCAGCCTGGCTCAATTGCATCCAACCATTAGCGTATCAGCCCAGCTTGATTGTGTCTATCCAGCCAATAGCAAACCCAACTTGATCATAACCAGCCCACCCAAAGCCAGTCCAGCTTGATCTTCTGAAGCCAGCCTAGGTCAATCTCATTCATCCATCTGAGATTGAGCCTAGCTCAATTATGTCTAGCCAGCCTAGAACCAGCCTAGTCGAATTATTTCTAGCAAGCCATTAGCCAGCCCTGCTCAATCATGTTTAGTCAGCCATGGGCTAGCCCAGCATGATCACGTCTAGCTGGCCAAGAGCCAGACTGTCGGTGTCAGGATACAATAGCTATCGGTTCTACCAATGAGGTTGCTTGCATCCAGCCAAGACATGTACTAAGGGCGGTGAAGCCGCCTCCATGGCTAGTATATATATACAGCTATTCCACCTAGCCAACGACACTACAAAGTCCAATTGATAAATAAGGAAATATCTTTAGAATAAAATAGATCACGGTAAGCAATGTTTTACTATCTTCAGCAATAATTTGGTCTGCGTAGGATTGGATTAGAGCCGTCCTGCCGGGTGTTTTCGAGATTGAGCAGCCGAAGTTCACTGTCATAGGCAATCGAGACGGGATAGAAGCGGAGATCGCTAACGTCAACGCCATTCAGCCTGTTTTTACGCTTGGCAACAATGAGTTCCTTGAGGCTATCAACATAGTCCCCTCTAGGTATTGTGACCAGAAAGCTTTGCTGCAACGAGTCGCCCTGAAGAATGCAAAACAGCTTGACGTCCCCCATGGTGAGGAGGGTAGACGGTGGGGCTACCCAGTTCAGAGAACGGAAGGAACGAGTGCTATGGCACAGGAAAGAAAGAGGTAGTGAGGGTGCAGGAGGAGGAGGCGGAAGTGGTGGAAGTGGAGGTAGAGGTGGCGGAGGTAGTTAGAGGGGGCACTGAGTTTGGAATGGTACCATCAAATTTTTGTGTAACACTATGTTGTGGCTTTTCTTTACCCGACCGAACGTAAACCCTCAACCGTAATTCGCCACGCTAGGTTGAAATTTACATCCCGAACAAACGTTTGACAGCGTTTGCTTTTACCCTCTTGCTGGCGTGAGGTACGGAAGGTGGGAAGGGCCCACGCGATTGCTGTTTCTTTGGAAAGCTCAACACCAAAAATAAAATCTCGTCATAATTGTTACAGTGATTCACTCATTGGCGTTTTTTGCTTCATTTTTTATCACTCGTTATTGATAGGCTCAATCACATCCTCCCAGTCTGTAGCTTGACAGCCAGTGCAGAATATCCACAAGACCTGGCATAATCAATAGGCGACTTCCCCTTGAGATCCCTGACTTGAATGTGCGCACCATTCTTGATCAATGTCTTCACAATCTCCTCGTCGCCAGTCCTTGCCGCATGATGCAAAACAGAGACACCTTTCAAATCCCTTGCATTCGCTGACACACCGCATTCAAGCAGCATCCTGACAGTTTCAATATCCCATTGTTGTATTGCTTCAATTAGCTCGTTGGTGGGGTTTTGTCCCACCATTCTAGTAGTCATACCAGCTTCAGGATTCAACGAGTTGAGAAGCTGCCGGATATATGACAATGTGGTTTTGTAGGTTCTGTCAGTCTGCGAGTTAAACTTTACCATGGTAGAGTGATTGCCGTCAACAGGTATTGGAGTCTCATGGACTCCCGGAAGGCTGAGAAGAGCCGAGTTGGTATCTACGGGAATGATATAATCTCCCGTTCTGATGGCTCTACCGTTGGTCTATCGCGTCACCTAGTCACTACCGAATCCAATTTCGAATAGAGAGATGTACAAAGAGAAGAGAGTAGGGGAGGGGGGGACAAACAATTTCAATGCTCTTGGTCTTCTGTCGTTCGTAGAAGCTGTAGATCCTGAATCTCTCGGAGAAGAAACCAAACTTTTGAAGTTCTTGGGCGAGTCCGGCTGAGTTTTGTCCAATGGATCTGACGAGCTCGGCTCTTTCACCATGAGTCCTTGTATCTATCATGCTAAGGATATCGTCTGCTGGTAGACCACGGTGTGGGGTTCCGAAGAACATCAGGCCTTTGGTGGCTTGGTATATGGCGTGGGTTTCTGGATCATCGTCATCTTCGAGGGCTTCTTCTGCTTTCACAAGGGCCTGGGGATATGTCAGCATGTATTATACAAGTACCGTTTAATTCCAAGAATAAGTTGCACATGACACGAATAACCATAACCTACAAAAATTACTGCTGCTCCTTATTCTCGAAATAACAAGAAAGATACCCGGGGATTAGGTGATAATACCTGCGCAATAACGATCCCACCGAAACTGTGACCGATAAATATTAGAGGTCGTCGTTTTTGCTGCAGAATCGAGTCAGCAGAAACACAGAATATTTTTCATCAGTCAAACTACCTCTTGTGTTGTCCTCGCCTTCTTGATCTGTTCCAGCAAATCAATCTTGTAATCCCAAACTGTATGAATGTTGTTATGGCTGAGCTTGGAATTGTATCCATATATCATCGTCCGACAATTCGGAAGATCCTTTGCAAAGAAATCGCGTAGCCACATTCTCTCCAACGTTCCTTTGCCTTTCCAGGAACCGTAGGCATGTCCATCTAGCCCCGAAACAGCAACAATACTATTCGCCAAGGCCCGTCAGTGAAGTCCGACTTCACAATTCATCATGGAAAACCCACTCTGCGATAATGCGCTCTTCAGGAGGCGTATCATAGAGCTGTGTAAGACCATAGAACGTCCTATCAAACGTAATGTCTCCAAGAGGAGTATCTATTTGAATATCTTCGGAACCATTCGATAGCGGCTCGATAAATTTGGGTGCTCGTGTGAAAGTGACTAATGCAGTGTTGACATCATCCTCTTTGACGTTGTATGATGGCGCTATTGTTGCTTCAATGTTAATGTCATTCTCCTCGGGCAGAAGGGCGCCGGAAATGGCGGCTTTGAGATCTTGGAGAGAGGCGTCTTGGGGGATGTTGGATACCCGAAATGTTGAGGGGCGTCGTGAAGTCATGGTCGTGGTGTTGGGGGTTGGTGAGGATGTGGAAATTGATGAGAATGTGGGCTGGGATGATGGCGCACGGTAATGCGGGGCACAAGGCTGGTCAAGCTGCAGCCTTATTGGCGATCCCTGCACTGATCCTGCTGGCCTCATCGCTACGTTTCCCGCATTTATTGGTCCCTATAAATAAGTGACATTCCTTCGAAATGTTTCGCACTAGTTTTCAAATTAATCTGTACATGCGACGAACATGTACATAAGGATTCTTACGTTTCTGTAACGCGTAAACGTATTCGGTTCGAGGGTTCCTAATATTGTGGTTCTACTAGATACTGTTGCTAGAAGCACAGCAGTTTGAAATTAACTGCACATGCGACGAACATGTACTCTTCAAGGGGAATGTTGAGTTTCCGTAAAGCGTAAAGTTATTCGGGTTCCTATTATTCCAGATACCGAGTTGCTGCTAGAAGCACATATCTACGTAGACACATATCCATTGCATCCGATGATAATGGTATCGACCATTAGTTAGGCAGTCAACGATCCTGAAACTTGCCACTTGCAGTCGTTTGCATAGTATCTCCAGTCTTCAAGGGATTATTCGCAATTATGATATGCAGTTCCAGCTATTGCATAAAGTTATGAAAACAGTCCTGTTGCGAATATCAACATTTCAGCTGAAGCTGAGAGCTAGGCTACGGCAATTCCCAAGGATAGCATTACAGGAACCTTCAGCCTGGATCTGTGGGAATTGTTTGCCCACACGTAGGCTCATGGAGCACAGAATGTTGCTCTGCATCTAGTCTGCAAGGGAATTTTGCCCCATAAAAACCTATCTAGACCTAGACCTGCGGATGATACCTATATCAAAGCACAATTTACGTGCTTACCGTATAATCTGGTCTAAATTAGATCTTGCTCACTGCCTAGATTTTAATATGTTCAGGCGAATGGAAGTTGCTGTGACGAGGGCTATGCAGGCGCATACACAACAAATTAACGATTTGGACCAGGTATACGGAGCTCACACACGTGCAATAGGCTTAAACGGTCGTCGAGGGAATGACTTGTGTACAGAGCAATTCCTTTCCTTTCTTGGTAGGGCGATCATTCCGGGTGTTCTGCTGCGTTGTCTCCCAACTAATGAGCATGAATAGAGCTGCCAGTAAGGTAGATTATCTAGGTACTAGGCGGTGAAGAGATTTGATTGGGAAAATGGGTATTTATTTCATCATGTGAGGTCATATGTCTTCAGGCATATGTGCTACATCTAACACACATCCAGGATATCCGTTTTGTTGCTACCGTCGTACATAACAATTTGTTTTTTCTGCCTTCTATGCGTGAAATTCGCCCAATCCAAGGATTCATATGTTAACTACACTGCTGTGAACCCTGATCCTGAGTGCTGTAGCAGGCCATGCAGCGAACTGTACAGAGTTTGAGGTTCGATGGATCCGTCCGATTCATCGAGGCAGCAGCGACCCAGCATACCTGCTATAGAGATCTGCTGCATTCACACTGTTTTATCCGTAGAGTGGCGATTTCTTTGAGGACCCAATGACGCACTGACAGCGACAACTACAGGACGCAGCTGGAGACCAGACGGCGAGAGAAACTGGAGTCACCTGCGAGACTTGGAACGTCACTACTCCCTCTGAAAATTTTCGATGTGTTTCGGGTTACGGTATTAGTCTAGGTACAGGCGTGGATATGTTTGGTTCCGATAAGGTGTCGATAGAACTTGAAATTTCGCGGTTATCCATGGAGCCCTGCACATGCACACGTGGCAGAATGCACTTCTCTAGCCCTGGGATTTCCTGAGCCCGGGTTAGGGTTTAAGATACCACCCCTCCCTCCACTGTTACCATTATCTCAAGCTTCAAAGTTCTCAAGAAAGCGTATCCCATTTTTACTGCGATTTTTTCGAAGGTGATAATGTTTTTTGTTGGCTTTGGCTTTCCTAGTCGTACTATAACGAATGGTGCATACACCACGTGCACCAGCGAGTGTTCTAGCTGTGGTTCTTGGTTAACTGATTGTAACCGCTACATATTGGAAATAATTCATGCAGTGTATAATGTGCGTTATCCACTCCACCAATCAACTGAGCCTTTGCATTGAGCAACAGAGTTCAGAGCCCCATAACATACCACACATAACCAGTGTACGTAATAAAACGCCCAACTTTGAGCACGGAGCTGTTTAATTTCTTTTCACATGATGGTTTCACAGTGGAGGTGAATTGGACTACGATGAATGAAGGTACCGATAAATCATATTTCAATAATATTTCCGAACCTATAAGACTTCATTCCATCCTATATTCCACTGCATCATATGTATATACCCTCTGAGCCCTCCTACCCAAAGGTTTGGGTGTTTCCCGAGCCGCTGTTTCTCATTCCCTGAAAGTTGTTCTGCTTAGAGGTGTCGTGGAAGTGTGTGTTCGTGCTGTGATCATGGGTGGTGTTGTGCGAATTGGTGGTGTTGTTTGAGTCTTTCGTACTAATGGCATCTCGAGTCGCGTTTTGTTGGGTAACGCTGCTACCAGCGGGAACGTTACTCCTGTTGTAAGGCATTTTCGATTTTAACTGGTGTGAGGTCTGTGTGCTGCTGTTCAGCAGGGTTAGCATTGTATAGAAGGGAACAGAAAGAATTGAGTAGCTACTGTTTGGGGTTTGCGAGTGCTTTAGGATGCTTGCTTGACTAGAGGTAGGATGCTCGACTATTCGGATTATGAGAGGAGGTTGAGGAAGATATCGTCGCCTTTTGAGCTTGAGGGCCAAGGGAGGCACACAAACAGGAGAACTTCTGTTGCACTCAAAACACGAATTGTTTTTACAACGTAGCAGGCATATTAAGCTTCATTACCCCTCACGCTGTAGTTATGATAGGTTGATACTACTTTCATTCTGTGTTACAGTAGTTTTTGTTAGCGTAAGGCAGTCGTACTGCACTTACACTACTTACTTTCTACTTTTTACCTTTGTACTTCTCGAATACACAGTTATTATACCCTCTTACTCTACATGCTCGCCTATCGTCTCAAAACAGTTTTTGCTTCTTTGGTTTTATTTTGCACGTTGTGCATTTGCCTGTTTGCAATTTGTTCTTGAATGTATGATTAGCCGATGGGAAGTGGAAACGGGTCAGATTAATTGCGGAGTATATGTACTATGCAGGGCACAGCAGTGGGGTAAGAATGATAGAATGCATCACGGGTCTATATCGGACTAGAAATGCTAGAAGCACATCTGTATTCATACCTCACTGCGTTCAAGTGTCACACCAGCTAAATCGTTCACAATATCGACCCGGAACTCTACGCGTCGAGTCTAATAAGGAGTGTTCTAACCGTGCAAGCATGTATGTAGCAACGTAGCTGGAATCGTGTTCGAAGATACAACAGACCAAGGACGGAAGATGGAATCAAATATGTATACCACATGTGACAACCTTTACTGGGGTTACTTGGTATGTTGGGCAATGTTGGCCACCGCCAAAAGATCCAAAATAAGAAGGGCACACATTTAGGTTCTAGTTATCAATCGTGTGTGGTCAAATTTGAAATAAGGAGATGTAGATGTGCTTCTAGAAGTAAGGCATTTATATGTGTAAACATAACTCAGAAGTTTATGCAGTAGCGTCGTCGTAATTGATCTCAGTTGCACTACAAATCTCTCTGGTGCGTTATACATTGCATTGCATGCAGTGCGAATGGGGGAATGGTTGTCTTAGTTTTGGAGCCCTGGCACCACCCTTCGGGACTAGGGTTGTCGCTGTGGACGGCGACCGAGGTTTCCTAGCATCGATCTCCCACATCGATATTTTCTCTTTTCTTTTTCTTTTAATTTCAAGTGCGCTGGTATCGTCCAGCGTCACGTAGCTATATTTACCGCATGCTAGAAGCATCGAGGGAGCAGACAATCCAATATAGCTCAGTCAAACTGCAGTATCTGATGATGCTAGTTAAATATTGCAATCTTTATGAGGAGATCGAGCTTGAGACGTGCATGTAAGTACAAACTCAACCAAGTTAACGTGTCACTAGTGGCTTATCGCCCTTGCTGCTGGTATACCTTACACTTCTTGCTTCTGAAGTCTTTCGCCTTATAGAATATTTAATATTGCCAGCACTGCTCGGTGGTCCAGTCGAAATTGCAATTTGTCTAATTGTAAGATCACACTGCTGCACTAAATCCATTCTTGCTACCAGGGGTCCGTAAAGACAAAGCGCCCAAGTATTTAGTTCGCATTCATTGTTCATACATGCAGTTTAGAAAACAAACAGAAGTAGAGAAGAGACTAATATACCACGCGCACGCTAAACCGTCAAAAATCCTCCAAAAAAACCAAGTAAAATCCCCCATTCTTCCAAAGTAGTTATCCAGTAGTTACCAAGCGCAGTCACCCGCACGTTAAGATTTTTCGATGGCTGCCGTCAACAATTTCAGAAGCTGTTGACTCGTAAGCAAAACTGTTAGAAATGAGAGTGCTAGTGTGAATCCCGTATACCGATCGGTTTCTCGCGGCGTTCCCAGCAACACCAAGTTGTACATCCAATTTTTCGAGATTACAGTGGATCATGCCACCTACTTGTGGATCGTTTGCGAGATCTCTGACAAATTTTTCGGCCACTGCGTCGTCACCGACGTAAGATATTTGGAACACAACAGCTGATAGAGCTTACATATTAGTGGCGAAGAAGTAGCCGGAGAGGGTGAGGGCGATCTTACCAGAGTGACCATATACGTGTCCCTTTGAATCCTCTATCTGAGCTAGAGAATTCTTACAATGGAGGATGGCATTTTTTAAGGAATCCAGAGGTTCGCGAGATGGCTGTGTCAAATGTGAGTTAGTTGTGATCATTGCAACCACTAGGTATACGCACTTCGCCATCTGTTATGATGACCACCAGGACAGGTGCATCCAAGGTGCCCGCTTTTGCCTTTTCTAAGATAGGCTCGATGATCTTGCTTCGCAGCATCGTTCCAATTTTTGTAGTGCCTCCGGGTGCGACCATTTTGAGCTTGCGTTCGATTTCTTTTGGTTTGGAAAGGTCGTTGAACTTTCCATCTCGACTGTAGTTGATGAAACGTAAAGATATGCCGGCTTCGTTAAGCTTTGTTGCTACAGGAGTAATACGGTGTACGGTCTCGGCTAGAAGTTTGTAGCGATTCCTATGATTCATGGATCCGCTATCGTCTGTTCTTAATTAGAGAATTAATTAAATATATTCGTATAATTAGGGAATGCGCACCGCAGAGTATCATTACGTCGTACAGGGCTACGGTGCTGAGGTTGGTGGTGTCACGCTTATCAAGACTAAGATCAGTGAGGGCTGGCCCGGAGTTTGTGTAGAATCTTTTGGCAAGTTCTCCTAGCTGGTTGATATCGAAAAAAGGAGCTACTTTCCGAGTTTTGTTGAACAGAACGGTGAGAAAATCAGTGAGACTCTCCGGCTGTGAGTAGGGTCAGCTATATATTTCATATTAAGATTGCCTGAATAACCTACAAAGTGGTGGTGATTGTGGATATGTTGCGAATTATCAATTTTCGTATTGTAAGCGTCATTGATGTTGCCACAGTTGATCTTTGTTCCCCCGCCCTGCCTCGAGCTCTTAAACAAGTCAACAGAGTCATCATCTGGGATCTGAAGACCAGAGGTCCTAATGGCTTCGACGGAATCTTCACACAAGCTATCCATACAGAATTCGAGCAGTTCCTCTCCATCTTCCTCTGTTAGTGGCAGGGAGCTGATTCCCCCAAAAAGGTCACTCTTTTTCAGTTTCAGCGAATTGCCGGCAGCCTCGTTGCTTTCCGGGACATAAACCTGAAGGGCTGTTAGCATTCAGCCTTCATATCTGGTTTGCGCTTCATAGCCAAGCGATGTACGTACCCACTCTTGGGTGAGTTTACCCTCTCGGGTCTCTGCATTGTAGTCATAAACCTCGATTCGAGCCCCAAGGATGTCTGGAGGCAACATCTTCCAGATCATGAGTATCACTTTCCTCACACTTCCCTTCCCTTTTTTCATCCATGTTCTCATGTCCCGAAGCATTTCCTTCTCGTCTAAAACAGTGCCATTCTGAACAACTAGCGATGGAATTCTTTGGCGGTTTGGTATATTTGGCAAGATGTAAACATCATGAATTTCTCTCTTGCCTTCCTTAATCTTCCCGAAGCACTTGATTTTGTTCGCTACAGGTCGTCAATTGCGAGTCATATTTAATATCTAGGATGGAGAAAACTGACCGAAGCCCAAATCACAAGGCAGTAAATTCTTCTGTGTTCTCGTAAGGCGTCCGTTCTCTACCCATCGCTCTTTCTCTCTCTCAAGCCATGTCACATGGAAGTTATCAAGAAGTGGTACAAAAGTTTTGTCTTGAAGCTTGATGCGGGCATTCCCTAGGGAACCTGGCGTCTGCTGGGGAGAGGAGCTAGGCATGCTTGTGCTGTATGTAAGTATCGATTGGTATCAAGTGAAATCGGGACTGGTTGGATAGGTAGTTATTCCTCTAGGTGGGACGGTTCTCAAACTAGCTTACATATATTAGGGATGTGTTGGCTTTCTCATAGATTTGAACTTCAAGTGTCTAGTCAGGTCGCTTTTGCCTTTGAACAGCAAATTTGGGGGCTATCTTTGCAATCCAGGCTAGAAGCACTATGAGGAGCTGCAATCTACGATGAGAAACTGATAATGAGACATGAGGCTGAGCTAACGTCATCATGCAGTGAACTAGTGGCGTTCGGTGGTGGGATAAGGATTCCATCTAGTTCAGAATCGGATAACCCCCGGGGTATGATCCGAGAGCTGCCTTGAAGCCTGATGATGTAAGAAGTGTTTACCTACCGAATCCTGAGAGCCGTCCGATTTGCAAATACCCCACCCTTTTTGATCTCACAGGTGAATTCGTGACTGGATACGTCTGGGGTGCATTAGCCCAATTTAATTATGTTTTATTGGTTCGTAGCCGCGTCAGTCATTGACACTAGGATGTTTGAATGACCGACAAAAACTGTCGGCGCAATAATGCACCTCTAATTGATTAAAATATTCAAAAGCGCAATTTGTTTGATGCGTGATGCTACTTTGTGTATTCCGGGGGTTGATGCAAGTCTTCGCCAATCCGGGTCTGTTTCGGGTCAAGCTGTACGCTTTCACTCCAGAACATATCCAACATCATGGTTTCAAGTATCGAACGCCATTGTAAGTCTAGCGTGGTAAGGCTGGTTGTTTATCCCATTGGAACGATATCAGTAATCTGGGTGCTTTGTCTGATTTCGATGGGAAGTCATAGAAGAGTGGAAACGTGGAGGTGTAGCGTTGGATATGGTGGGATTGACAAAGGACCCAGGAGCATCGCATGCCGAAGAGCTGCAAATTCGATTGACTGAAACTGACTCCGGGAAAAGTGCTTCGAGGCTGACGGATGCGACTTGCCCGTCAGAGACCACACCGGATCTCTACGAACGCCTTCTGTAGTCTGGAGCAACTACTGGTGCTCTAAGTGTAGCGGCTACTGTCTAGGCGAAAGAATTGTAAATGATAAATACTGTCTGAATCGCTTTGCAGTTTGAATATCAGCGCTTCACATCAGCTCCAAAACCGACAAAGCCTACTAGTAACCTATAGCTACCAAATCATATTACAGTTTATTCGTCCGAACGCCCACCATGGAGCCGACTGTTGCGAAAATGGCGCACCATAGATGGTTCTTTGATGAGAAAGCGAACATTGTCAAACTTGAAGTTTTACAGGAGGTCGATAGCAACGAACTGAAGCTATGGATGGGGAACGGTAAGTACCTATTCCGTAAGATTAATGGCATTCAAGCTTATCTGTAATAACTATTAGTGTATGAAACGCTCAAATTGCCCGGAATCCCACGGCAGGAACATGATGTCGGCCTAAGACCTGCTGACTCCGAATTCCCCACCGTTGTGGTAATGTCATCATGGGCGGAGGAGCGAAGCAAGATGGAGTGGGAGATGCACCAATGGATGAAAGGAAGTAGAGAAACGGTACAGAAGGTCATCATGTTGACATGGACGACAATCAACAAGAGTGAAATGAAGTGTACTTTGGAGGTATACGGTCCAGACTTCGGTGATGGGGTAGACGAACAAATTATTGGGGGACGAATGATCCAACAAGAGGTACGCATTTAACAAAAAAATAAAACCGCATGTTCAGGCTGACATTCTTGGGCTTGAAGACTGTTCTACCCGAAGGTAACGATACCGGACTATTGCAGACGGTTAAGGTCACTGCCCAGGAGATGTTTGGCGAATCTTATGAGGATCGAGAGATGGAGGGGGTGCATCCTGATGCTGCCTATTTCTTGTCGATCCCCAATCTACGACGATGGGCAGAGCATGCGCTTGAAGTAGACAACGAGGAGCCCACTCAACAAGAGCTCGATGAGATGGATGTTGACGAAGAGGAAAATATCGCCGCTATTCACATTGATTCCACGCCGCGCGATTATGAGCGAAGTACAGCCGAAATTCCGAGATGTAAGTCGGACAGCATGGATGAACATGAGAAGAAAGAGGAGGAAACATGGCACTATTGTCACGGTAAAAAGTGCTGCGGTGATCGATTGAAAGCTCCGTTCCAAGGTTGCACCTACTGCCGGAGCACTAGGTGCTGCAAGAGTCAGTCCAAAATGTTGCCAGATATCGACGGCGCTGTATCTATCGTCCAATTAGGACCACTCGATTTGACAGTCAACTTGCGGATGATGGCTACCGTCCGCGACGAAGAGAATTTCCACGATCAGAAGCTTATTGTTCAGCGTATCATTAAAAAACTATTCAATGAAGATTTCCCTGGTGTCGACTTGCAACTCCTACCGGCATGCCCTGAGAGGCCAAACATACAGACGCCAACCGAGCAAGTGAAAATCATCCCCGAAGAGCCCATCGTGGCGCCAGAAATACCCATCTGCGAGGAGCCAATTGCAGAGCCAGAAATGCCCGGTTCTATTACGCAGCCAGAAATGCCTGTCTGTGAGGAGCCTATCTGCCAGATGCCAAAAACGCCCGTCTACGAGGAATCTACCCCTGAAGTCTACGTTTCTGAACAGCCGGAGTTGGCCGTCCTCGTCCCCGACGTCTACATACCCGAGGAGGCAGAAGCGCCTGTTTACGAGGAACCTACCCCGAAGAGCCAGAGATGGTCCCCCTCATCCCAGAAATTTGCGTGTCTGAAGAGCCAGAGAAGCTGGCCGATGAGGAGCTCATTCCAGAAGTATCCATGCCCAAAGAGCCAGAGATGCCCACCCTCGCCCCCGACGTCTACATGCCCGAGGAGCTCACAGAGTCGGAGACATCCACCTACTTGGAAGCCATCTCTGGAGTGTATATGCCTGAGGAACCAGATATGTTGGTTTCCACACCCGAATTGTGCATGCCCGAAGAGACAGAGATACCCACCTATGAGGAACCCACGGGGCAGGATACACCCGCCGATGAGAAACCCATCCCCGAAGTATGCATGCCCGAAGAGCCAGAGATGTTCGCTGACGACGAGCCACAGGAGCCAGAAGTGCCTTTCTACGAGGAACCCATCGTCAAAGAGTCAGAGATGCCCACCTTCAACTCCGAAGCCTACATGCTCGAGAAGCCAGAAGCGCCTGTCGACGAGGGATCCAGCCCCGAAGAACCAGAGATGTTCGCCTACGAGAAGCCCGAAGAACTAGAAGCGCCTGTCTACGAGGAATCCAACCCCGAGGAGCCAGAGATACCTGCTGATGAGGAACCTGCCCCCGAAGCATGCATGCCGGCGCCCGAGGAACCAGAGACGTTGGTCGACGAGGAACCCATCACAGAAGAGCCAGAAATGCCCGCAGATGAGGAAACTGTCCCCGAAGTATGCACACCCGTAGAATCAGAGGTACCTGCCGAGCTAGAGATGTCCGCGGATGAGAAGCCCATCCAGAAGTATGCATGCCCGCCGAGCCAGTGGTGCCCACCGATGAAGAAGCTGTCCCCGAAGAATGCATATCCGCAGAGCTAGAGATGTCTGCCGATGAGGAACCTATCCCAGAAGTATGCAAGCCCGCAGAACCAGAGGTATCCGCAGAGCCAGAGATGCCCGCCGATGAGGAACACATCCCAGAAAAACCAGAGATGCCCGCCGATAAGGAACCCGTCCCCGAAGAATGCATGCCCGAGGAGCCAGAACCACCTGTCTACATTAAACACATGCCTGAAGTGTGCATTCCCGATGAGCCAGAGACGACTCCCGATGAGGAGCCCATCGCCGAGGTTTGCATGCCCGAAGAGCTAGAGATGCCCGCCGATGAGAAACCCGTCCCCGAGGTTACCATATCCAAGGAGCCAGAAGCACCTGTCCACGTTGAGCCCATGCCTGAAGTGTGCATTCCCGATGAGCCAGAGACGACTCCCGATGAGGAGCCCGCCCCCGAGGTTTGTATGCCCGAAGAGCCAGAGATGCTCGCCGATGAGGATCCCGTCCCCGAAAAATGCATGCCCAAGAAGCCAGAAGCACCTCTCTACATTGAACACATGCCTGAAGTGTGCATTCCCGATGAGCCAGAGACGACTCCCGATGAGGAGCCCATCCCCGAGGTTTGTATGCCCGAAGAGCCAGAGATGGCTGTCGATGAGGAACCCACCCCTGAGGTTTGCATGCCCGAAGAGCCAGAAGCACCTGTCCACGTTGAGCCCATGCCTGAAGTGTGCATTCCCGATGAGCCAGAGACAACTCCCGATGAGGAGCCCATCCCCGAGGTTTGCATGCCCGAAGAGCCAGAGATGCTCGCCGATGAGGAACCCGTCCCGAGATTAGCATACCCAAGGAGCCAGAAGCATCTGTCCACGTTGAGCCCATGCCTGAAGTGTGCATTCCCGATGAGCCAGAGGCGACTCCCGATGAGGAGCCCACCCCGAGGTTTGTATGCCCGAAGAGCTGGAGATGGCTGTCGATGAGGAACCCACCCCCGAGGCTAGCATACCCAAGGAGCCAGAAGTACCTGTCGAGCCAGAAGCACCTGCCCACGTTGAGCCCATGCCTGAAGTGTGCATGCCCGAAGAACCAGAGATGCCTGTCGATGAGGAACCCGTCCCCGAGGTTAGCATACCCAAAGCACCTGTCGAGCTAGAGATGCCAGTCGAGACAGAGACACCCGTCGATGAGAAACCCATCCCCGAAGTATGCATGCCCGAAGAACCAGAGATGCCAGTCGATGAGGAACCCGTCCCCGAGGTTAGCATACCCAAAGCACCTGTCGAGCTAGAGATGCCAGTCGAGACAGAGACACCCGTCGATGAGAAACCCATCCCCGAAGTATGCATGCCCGAAGAACCAGAGATGCCTGTCGATGAGGAACCCGTCCCCGAGGGTAGCATACCCAAAGTACCTGTCGAGCCAGAGATGCCAGTCGAGACAGAGACACCCGTCGATGAGAAACCCATCCCCGAAGTATGCATGCCCGAAGAACCAGAGATGCCTGTCGATGAGGAACCCGTCCCCGAAGTTAGCATACCCAAAGTACCTGTCGAGCCAGAGATGCCAGTCGAGACAGAGACACCCGTCGATGAGAAACCCATCCCCGAAGTGTGCATGCCCGAAGAACCAGAGATGCCTGTCGATGAGGAACCCGTCCCCGAGGGTAGCATACCCAAAGTACCTGTCGAGCCAGAGATGCCAGTCGAGACAGAGACACCCGTCGATGAGAAACCCATCCCCGAAGTATGCATGCCCGAAGAACCAGAGATGCCTGTCGATGAGGAACCCGTCCCCGAAGTTAGCATACCCAAAGTACCTGTCGAGCCAGAGATGCCAGTCGAGACAGAGACACCCGTCGATGAGAAACCCATCCCCGAAGTGTGCATGCCCGAAGAACCAGAGATGCCAGTCGATGAGGAACCCGTCCCCGAGGGTAGCATACCCAAAGCACCTGTCGAGCCAGAGATGCCAGTCGAGACAGAGACACCCGTCGATGAGAAACCCATCCCCGAAGTATGCATGCCCGAAGAACCAGAGATGCCAGTCGATGAGGAACCCGTCCCCGAGGTTAACATACCCAAGGAGCCAGAAGCACCTGTCGAGCCAGTAGCACCTGTCCACGTTGAGCCCATGCCTGAAGTGTGCATGCCCGATGAGCCAGAGATGCCTGTCGATGAGGAACCCGCCCCCGAGGTTAGCATACCCAAGGAGCCAAAAGTACCTGTCGAGCCAGAAGCACCTGTCCACGTTGAGCCCATGCATGAAGTGCGCATGCCCGAAGAACCAGAGATGCCTGTCGATGAGGAACCCGTCCCCGAGGTTAGCATACCTAAAGCACCTGTCGAGCTAGAGATGCCTGTCGATGAGGAACCCGTCCCTGAGGTTAACATACCCAAGGAGCCAGAAGCACCTGTTGAGCCAGAAGCACCTGTCTATGTTGAGCCCATGCCTGAAGTGTGCGTGCCCGAAGAGCTAGAGATGCCTGTCGATGAGGAGCCCGTCCCTGATGTAAGCATACCCAAGGAACCAGAAGTACCTGTCGAGCCAGAAGCACCTGTCCACATTGAACCCATGCTTGAAGTGTGCATGCCTGGAGAGCCAGAGACGCCAGCCGATGAGGAACTCATCCCAGAAGTATACATGCCCGCTTTCGGCCAGTTGCCGGAAACGCCTGTCTATGACCAAGTGTGCACGTCTGAAGATACTTTGGAGACTGATAAAGTGCGTAACTCTATTGATAAGGCTTTAAGTCTCTGAGAAGCTAACCAAGCACAGGAGCTGAACATCTGCGGGGATCTTAACGGAGAGCGTTCCTTGTTGGAAGTTACCAAGTCCACCGAGGTATCTGTCAGCTCAATGCCGGTCTGCAACGGTTTCGAATCCACTGGCGAAGATTCCGTCAGTTCAGTGTCTGAGACCGCCCACGAGATTACCGAGCCTGTCCATGTGTCCGTCTCCCAAGTTACCGAATCAGTATCCGAGTCTGGTGGGATGTCTAGTAGCGAATCGTCTATCTTCGATGCTTCTGGTGGGGTGTCTGGAGGTGAAACGTTCGTCTACGGAGGTTGTAGAGGGTCTAGCGGGGTATCCGATGCCGAATTGTCGGTCTGCGGCCAAGTCATCGAGTCTGTTAGCCAGACTGTTTCCGAGGTTACAGATCCCGTCGTCTACGAGACGCACGAGAAGCCTACAGCGCCTGAGGTCCGGATGACCACAATGCCGATGACCCCACCGATGAGCCCGCCGGCACCAACCTGCACCACTGGGTGGTCTGAAGTACCAGACGTTGCCCTTAAAGACAACAACTCGCGAACGCTCGTCATGATGGATACCAAGGAAGTGTGCGGACACGGCTACATCGAATGCGGATGTGACATGCCAAAATCCGCCTCAGCCGCAGATCTGATGCAACAGCTTCAGGTAATCCTCGGACAGCTGCAGGCGAAGGCAGGTATGCCGGTTATGCCACGGTTGAACTTGTCCATGATCTGTGATGAAGGTGACGAGGAGGAGGAGGTGACTGTGGAGGTTAAGGTTAGGGTTCGCGGGAGACATCACGGGCACAATAAGGAGAAATGTACCGAGCTCAGAAGAATGCTTGGGGCTGAAGGAACCTGTTTGCTTAGTGCCGAAGGGTCCTGCAGGCAACTCCGGATCGAAGAGACCCGTCTTTTGAAGTGATTGGATGTGGCTTTCTTCGCGAACATAAATTTTCATTATTGACTTTAAATCTTTTTTGGGGTTTTTATCATCGTTGAAGAAAACACGGTTTGGGGTTGGGTTTTCATAACTTTACAAAGGGATTTTAAAGGTCGATGTGCCTCATCATGGATTGGGATCTTTTCTTAAGGGGTTTTTAAATTTTTGGTTCGTGCAGTTCATGTATAGCTTGGGATTCGGCTTTCCTTTCCATTTGTGTGGGTATTTTAAATAATTGACAGGTTGAAATTGGGGCATTTAAGCATATGGTTGATGAATATTTCAATTTCAGCTTTGGGGTTTTAGGGGTTTTGAGATGGTGGTTTTCGATATGGGATTGTTTCCATATATGCATGATGCGCGTAGTCAATTTATTTCCTAGGGTTTCCGTGCGCATGGACTGTTTTTCTTATCAGCGTTCACATATCATAGTGGAGCTAGGTTTTCTTATAATTGCTGTAGCATTTACTGAAATATTGATCATTAAGATTGCTTGAACTGAGAGCCGAGGAATTAATAATTGGCTCGTTGATGAATTAGCATAAGACAATTCGGCTACTGCGGGTCATCGCACATTCTCGGATCTATCTGAGACTTGATCTCCGAATCTAATCCCATCTTGTCAACATGATTAGAGACAGAGTTATGGATCGAATAACTATCGATTTTTTGGGAATAGAGTACAAGGTTACCAGCAGAGAAATAGATATCAAGCGTATCTTATTGCAATTCTAACTCCAAAATTAAGATCCGTTTATCAAAAACTCACCTCATGGCGCAGGTACTGTTACCTCCGTTTGTTGGTTTACCTAGATTGCGGCATTTTGCTTCCCGATTAACCGCAAAAACGCAATTTGGGTCCTTGTATTTTGTATTTGCATAAGCCCAAGCACCACTGTAGACAATGATTACCGAAGCGGACAACCAGGGGAAGCTTTGTGCTATTGCGACCAGCCCTACAGAGGAAGGAAGAAGGCAATCACAGAACCTTTATGGATAATCCACGCTCCTTCCCGCGTACACGCGGGGCGATGTCATCCCTTGTCGAGTCAATCTCGGTATGCATATTCCACGCAGCCCCCCGTTCATGCCTGACCATCGCGAACACTTAATCTCCGCCCTTTGATTTGATATTACTCTATCTAATATATCACAGAGGCAAATATAAGATACTATTAAGGCCTGCCGCCCATCATAGAGCTCATGAATCAGGTTCCTTCGATTCACCATCACTGCAAAAATGCTTCTCCAAAACGCCTTTCTTCTCGGGCTTCTAACCCTTGTCAGCGCCTGGCTTCCGCAAGACAACTCATACAAGCTATGCTCTAACGACTCCCTCCTCCCAAGTTCCGCTAAGATTAGAGGCGTAAACCTTGGCTCCCTCTTTATAGTTGAACCGTGGATGGCCTTCGACGCTTGGAAAGCCATGGGGTGCGGCGATTTCCATACTGAATTCGATTGTATGAAAGCGCTTGGTCAGACTCGCGGTAACGAGGCATTTAAGAGCCATTGGAACTCGTGGATTACCCGGGATGATATCAAGGAGATAGCCTCGTTGGGGCTTAATACTCTTAGGATTCCGGTTGGGTTCTGGATGTACGAACCAATCGTAGATAGAGCTACTGAATGGTTCCCTGAGGGTGGATTCCCGTTTCTGGAACGGGTGTGCAACTGGGCAGCGGAGCTGGGCATATACGTTATTATTGACCTTCATGGTAACAGGCCCCCACTCTAATTGCAGTAACTTTGCTAATTATGTGCTCAGCTGCGCCTGGCTCCCAGGTTGTAAATCAACAGTTTGCTGGACAGGTGTTTCTCCTAGCTAGTTTTCGTCAAAATCACCATGCTAACCAAAAGTAACGCAGTTTATCAGTCCTCCCGGCTTTTATAACGACACGGAATATGAGCGTGCCTACAAATTCCTTGATTGGATGACTGAAAATATCCACACAAACAATAACTTCCGGAGCGTCGGAATGCTTGAAGTCATGAACGAGCCCGTTCACACTTGGGAATTTCCAGAGATGGCAGCCTCTATGATCTCAGACTTCTACCCGCATGCATGGAATTGTATTCGCGCAGTTGAAGATCGTCTGAACATCAATCCTCACGATCGTGTGCACATTCAGATGATGAACGAGAAATGGGGTACTGGAAATCCTAACCAGAATTTGACCGACACATGGTACGCCGCGTACGACGACCACCGGTATGTCAACGATGCAAGTGTAGAGCGGCTAAAGATCTCTTAACAATTTTGGGTAGGTACATAAAATGGTCCGGTACAAACACTACCCGGGAAGCCTACCTGAACGCATCATGCCACGATGACCGAGGTGGAGACACTCCGACTATCGTTGGAGAGTGGAGTTTGAGCGTCGCGGATACCGCCGAGTGGGGCGAAATATTTACTTTGAACCGTACCGATGCTGCGGCATGGTACAAGCGGTGGTGGGCGGCACAGGTTATGACGTACGAGAAGCAAGTAGGGTGGATATTTTGGTCTTGGAAGGCAAATTGGATTGGCGGACTAAATGAGTGGAGGTGGGCTTACCAGTCTGCTGTTGCTGCAGGAGCTATTCCGAGAAATCCTGAAGACGCGTATTCTATGGGGGCGTGTGACGGAGTGTAAATAAAGTATGTTTGAGACCACAATGGAGGAACATAAGAATATCCTGCCTAATATTTATCTTAACATTTCTATCATCCCATTATTTATTTTATATCACTCGCGATCATCACTTTTTTCCGGCTCGCAATATATGTGTGCCCGACTGAAAATCTTCCTCGAGCTCGCACCTACTCCAAACCCAAAACCTGGTGGTGGAATAACCCAGTTCTGTCTCGTCACGCTCCAATAACTGAGATCTCTCCTCGTCAACTCAAATTTCACCTCCTTACTTTCCCCTGGCTGTAGATAGACCTTTTGAAATCCTCTCAGCTGTCTCTTCGGGAAAGCTACAAAGTAAGTCAACACCAATCACGCATGCGCAAAGAAGGGGAAGACACTGACGGATTGGCGTGTTCTGTGGAAATTCAAGATATAGTTGGGCTGCCTCTGCTCCTGCAATATTGCCGGTATTCTTGATGGTGAGCGAGATTTCAACGAGTACGTCCCATAGTGATGGATTCCCGCCCTCTGTACCACCGGCTTCGGAGGGTCTCTGTGGGGTATTGTAGCCATCCGGGTAGGGATATGGGCCCTTGATAATAATGTTTGTGGGGTCGAGCCAGGGGTATATCATTCGATTGATCTTGTTGAATCCAGGAGGAAAGGTGGCTTCGGAGGGATTGGGAATGGTTGAATTGTACACAGGTGGCTGCGACTCTGGTGGGTGGCGTCTTGCTGGGTATGGAGTAATTGGTGCTTTGATTGTTTTGGAAAGCCGACCGTAGGAGAACGTGGTGTAGGAAAGACCAAATCCAAACTCGTATCTAGGTTCAATCCCCTCCTTGTCAAAATGTCTGTAGTCGATGAAGATACCATCTGAAAAGTCCTGCTGAGGTTGAGGGGTTGGGTTGGTTATAATCTGTGCACTAGAACCATAATCGCTGAGAGATTTTCCGATCGTGTAAGGTAGCTTTCCACTGGGATTAACGTCGCCCCAGAGAACGTCCACGAGTGCATTCCCGCTTTCCATTCCAGGTAGATGAGCCCACAGGATGGACCGAACTTGGGTTTTTGAACCCATTTCTCCATGGTTATAGGTCCTACACTATGAACCACAACTACGGTGTTTTCGCAATTGTTGGCGACAGCGAGAACTAATTCATCGCCTCCTTTTTGGGCGTTCAGATCTGGACGATCAGCCTTAACGTCTGCCCATGTTTTGTACGCCTCGCCAGAATCGGCGTTAACAAAGACAAGGCAGACGTCTTGCTTCTTTGCGGACTCGGATATGCTTTGGATATTATTATTTTGTAGAATGGATGTAACTGTTCCACCGTATGACTCCACCTTCTTCTTGATAGCCGAAAGTGGATCGATAAGGTATTCAAAATCTGTAGTTCCGCTTCCCCAGCCCACCGCAAGAGTTCCTTGATTGCAGGCTCTATCCTCACATACGTTAGCTCCACCAGGTTCCGCCAATGCCGCATCCTCGCCATAAACTCCAATCTTTAGTGGCTTCTTGAGTGGTAATGTCTTCCGATCATTCTTGAGCAGAGCAATAGCTTCGGCAGCAATCTTCCGAGTAAGATTCGGGTGATCGCCCATAACATTAATGTGTTTATTTACGACACCTTCGGGAGGTTCGTGACTGCCAGTGTAGATTTTTCCTATGGTATCCTTCGTCCAGGAACTGAAGTTTACGTCCGGGTAGCCTCTATCTTGGCCAAGTTGATACCAAGCCGCAACTGGTGGATGTCAGTGACATGTGGACACCAAATGGTGGGCAGAAGCTATCATACCGATTCGGGTAGCCATATCGTTTAGCCTATCAATTGGCACGGAGGTGTTGAGCACCGCCTCTGTCAGTCGGGGTCCAAGCATTGGATTTCTCTCGTCCCACTTATCACCGTCACCTATTCAATTAGCCATTACACGGAATTCGGAAGGTAGCTACTGAAATACCGGGCATCGTCATGTCCAATCCAGCGAGTACTGAAGCAACTCCGCTCATCTGCGCCAACCAATCGCTCATGATGAACCCCTGAAATCCAAGCTCATCCTTCAGAACATGATTCTGCAACCACGAGTTCTGGCACGCAGCCGAATTATTGACTTTCTGATACGAACACATGACAGCCCCAACCCCAGCCTTAACACTATCCTGGAACGGCCACAGATACACCTCGTGCAATGCTCTGTCGTCAATGTTGGATGAAATCGCAGCGTATCCTTTGGACTCTTGTCGGAAGTGTTCTTGCTCGTTTCCGATGTAGTGTTTTGCTGTAGCAATCACACCTTGCGATTGTATCCCAACGACGGTCTCGAAAGAAGCCGCGCCTTGGAGATATGGGTCGGCGCCAAAGCCTTCCCAATTTCTTCCGCCGGCAGGTAGCTTGCCAATAGGGCCTAGAGATATGTGAGTTTATATGTAAACAAACATATAGTCTAACGCACCCATGCAAGGGCCTAGGGCAACATGAACTCCCTTCCCCTTGAATTCCACTCCTAGTGCTTCACCACGTTTTCGCATAAGTTCCTTATCCCATGTTCCTAAGTACAATCGTCGAGAGTCAGCATGTCCCTTCTAGCCTTAATCGGGGAAAACACCTGCAACCGTAATTCCCGCCGGAAACGAAGTAATCTTATCAGCGTTTCTCACCCCCAAGGGAGCATCTTGTAAACAAAGCGACGGAAACCCTAAGCGTGGTACAGGGCCAGTATTCCCCAGACACAAACCCATCGCCCATCCCAGCCCGGTAGTAATATTCACTGTGTAGACCATCAGCCCCACGCTACTACCTCCTTAACCCGCAAGAACTAACTCACCCTTCTCCACCAACGTCATCTGCGACACCAGTGCGGATGCCTTCTTATACGACGTCTCCCACGTCTTTGTCGTTCCTCCTGGTGCTACACATCATTAGCCTCTTCTCTAACCTTGGTACAGAGGACACAAACTAACGCGTCGGATACCACGGCGGGCTAAAAAAGCCCCCGGAATGGCGAATGTCAACGACAGGCGACGATGATGGGAATATTGAATACCCAAACAGCAGTGAAATGAGGAGTAACATGACTGCGGTACGCGATTTCGAGGCGGATTTGAGGAATCCTCTCAAAGTGGGATCTTGAGGGGGTTCCTTTATATCGCCGCCACAGCTGCTGCTGCTCGCCGCTGAAAAGCTTTCGCGATGCATCTTTGGGTTCTGCTGCGTCCTGCCCTTGGTGCAATGTTGTATCCCTTTCCTGCTGCGGTCGTAACGGTATGAACGAGCGGGTATGGCGATATGAGTGAGGTTAATATCCCGGCGTGCGATTTTCCCTCACATCTGTTCGTCCTCGTCCCATTGAACCGGTGCTGCGGCTAGTTTTATGGAGGTTGGGTGTGAATTGCGTATCTTCAGTAGATTTGGGGCGCGTTGTGGTGTCGACGTCGGTTGTGTGCGGGTGGATGGTGAAAGCGACTAGCCGTTATGGGTAGGAGTACCTGACACCCCAACACGACCAACTCGGTAGACTGATTCATGTACAAACAGTAATATCCCAAGACGATTCATGACCGCTTTTCTAGGATCATGGGTGGTCTCACTTGAACACAATCGTGTATTTTTTGGACGATGGAACGATATGGCCTCTACAATCACAAGCTGCGAGTTCCAAACACTTTTCAGCTGAGACTGCGTGTCAGTCACATCGGTCGATAGATTTAGATAATGCTAGTGGAATCAGTATGTTGTGACAGCTGAACTCTGTGCAACAAACAAGTTGAACAACAATTTGCATCTATACAGTACAGAACCCCATAGACTGGATAGAATCAAATCAAAGTCCTTATGGTTGACACGTGTGAAACGCTGGGCAGTAGCATTGCAACTCAAGTCATAGAGTGTCGGATACTAGTCAGTCAGCGCTTGCGGGGTGTTAGTGCACGTATTTGCAGAACGAATACAACTACAAAAAAGTTGAACAGATTCAAAAAGTCTTGTGAAGTGGAAACACTGGGCGGGAGTCTTGAGAGTCCGATTTGTGTGCAAGTGTATTCAGCTTAGTTGGTTACAATGCCCTACATTCAGCCATGCATACGGTTATCAGAAGGATAGGGTTTGGCATAAGGGGAAGTGATCTCTATGATCGAGAATGTGAGGAGGGGGTCGTAGAGGATGGGGCGTTGGAGCAGCAGCAGACGAAGCTGTAGCTGCTTGGGTGGGTGTGGTATTCAGCCTTGCTGATCGGTCAACACTTTCAAAGTGTTAGCGGAAGATTTGCAGAACGAATACCGAAAACTTCCATGAACTTTTTTATTAATGAAAAACACATTAACCATTCCACAAACCAACTAAAGGAACCGAATTCAGAAATGATAAAATGTCAAAGCCTCCGCGTTATCCCTTCCACCAGCCATCACTGTGCGCCTACCCTTTCCTAAACGCAAACGCTAGATAGATCCCTGCAACGATTAGCCTCTGTCGTCATTCGAATGGAATCAGAATTAGAATCAGCACTCACCACAAGCCTCCCATTCTTCATCCCCCAACGCAAACTCCCCGTTGTCCCTACGGATGACGCCCATGCGTTCACTCAACTGCTTCAACTCAGGATGATTCTTCTCCTCCCTCCATACATCATGAAACAACTTCTTGTACTCAAGCTCCAATCCGTAATCTTCGGCAATGCCACGGAACGCTTCCCAGGGGACCACATACTCCGGCACCTCCTCTACCGCCTCTTCAAGGAAGAAGTTGTACTCCCAGCCCCACATCGGGCGGAACGTTCCCGCGCGAGGAGGCGGCTTGGAGAACTTGACGCGGTAGATGCTATTGCCCCACTCCTGCACACCGTGCTCTTCGTTCTCGGGGAGCTTATCGCGAGAGTCGGTTCCGCGGACGCGTAGGGAGATGATGTCGGACGAGGGATGGTGCCGATGAAGCGTCCACCGGTTTTGAGTGATCCCGCCACGTTCTTGAGCATGTTCCGGCATTTTGCTTCGGTTTCGAAAGCGTAGTGCATACAGAACATCATGCTGACGATGTCGAAGCCACCGCCTTGTGCGAAGCGGCTGCGGCCGCCGGGTCCAACGTTGGGGTCGTAGCCGATGCGGCGTGCGATAGGGATGGAGTCAATGGCTTTGGTCCAGCAGTCCATTGCGAGGAATTCCGCCTCGAATACTGGTCGGTTTCCTCCACCGTGCCTTCCACCGCGGCGTTGGTCACGTCTCATAGAGTCGTACCGGTCGCGGGCGTGGGCGATTGAGACATCGGCGGAATCGACACCGAGGTAGAATCCGACCTCTTGTGGCGCGCTCTTCCATTTGAGTAGATCGCCTCCCTTTCCGCATCCCATATCCAGCACTACGAGGTGGTCGTTGGGATTGCGACTAGGCCTGCGTGGATCAAAGTCGTCGCTGGGAGAAAACTTCTGGATCAGAGTGCTCTTGACCCAATTGTTGAACGAACGGAGTCCCTTGATCTTGCTTTGCTGGCGCCATTCCTTGCCGAGCTCCTTCTTGTCGTTGTAGTGAGAGCGTACGACCTCCTCGACACGTTCCGGTGTTGCCGTGACTCCGGCAAGACGCGCTTTCTCGGCTTCGTCGCTCTGTGCCACGGTCTGTCGTAGGAGATCCTTCTCCACGTCGGTCAAGCGTGAGGCGGCGCCAGGGCGCTTTCTCTTGCGCGGAGGACTGGACTGGCGCGACGGAGGAGGGGTGGGGTCCTCCTCCTTGGGAGCACGCGGGATGATGGGCGGGGGAGGAGAGCGGTACCGGTACCGCGACTCGCGATCCCTCACGCTCTCGCGACGACGGCGTTGCTGCGGGGGTTGTCGCGAGGAATCATCGGATGGGCGGCGACGCTTCGCACGCTGCGGGATGTCCTGCTCGAGGAGGTGTTGGGGGATTGGTTGGCCGGCATTGACGCGGCGGGCCTCACGGCGAGGAGGCGAGCGCGAGGCTCTGCGTTTGCGCAAGGACGTGGGAGAGTCGGAGGGGGTTGGGTGATGAGAGCTGGAGCTCTCGCGAACGGGAGGAGAGGAATGGAGGGGATCCGCGAGCTGCTGCTGCTGGACCGGTGGAGGAGGAGGAGGGGGGGGGGAGGGGATTGGTGGGTAGATGGTGGTGGTGAGGAGCGCAACGGTGCTGGTGCTGGTGCTGGTGCTGCTGCAGCTGAGGCTGAGAGCGGAGTCGCAGACTTTTCCTCTGGGGTGGTCGGATGCACGGGAGCAGGAGGAGGAGGGGGATGTTGGGGAGCTGGGTCGGAGGTGAAGATGTCGCGCGCGGGGTCGTAGCGATCCCTTGCCGGCATGGTTGGTGATGGCGTGGTTGGGTGGCTGTGGATGGTGATGGGTTCTGTAGCCTGCTGCTGCTGCTGCTGCTGCCTCCTCTCTTCCACAGTGACGATGAACCTCAGAGCAGCCACAGTGGCACGTGACATACATACCAGCCACAACCAGCCACCGTTGTAGAATTCACATCAAATAGAATTGCTCCCATCGCGCATCTTCAAAAGCGATGGCTTCGACGGGTGCCTTCCAGCACAGCTCATCCTTCCATCTTTTCACAAGCAGTCTCTCTCTCTCGTGTTGTGATCCTCGGCCAGCTCAAACTCACATGCGCTTGGCGCAACCTTCCTTAACCGCGCCCGACCGACTCCGAGATATGCCTGCGCGATCCCACCTTCCTCTCTCTCTCTCCCTCGGCGAATAAAATAACAAATTCCAAGACGTCCCCCTTAACTCGCAGACATCTCCACCACTGACGTAGCACTGTAGAGTACATACAACAATCACCGTCATCATCGCAGAGCCCCTGAAACCGCCAACAAACAATGGTTGTCGACACTCTCGTTCACCACCCAACCGTCGCTCACTACCTGCGCTTTGTCGCCACCACCGTCGGCCGCGATAAGGTGCTCCGAACGCTGCAGTACCTGGCGCGCTTCCTGAGCTGGTATCTCCTTCGCAAAGGCTACACCGTCTCCGCCATCGCCCCGTGGGAGGCCATGAAGAAGAACTTTGGCGCTGCTCGGAAAGTGATGCGTATCGGAAAGAACATCGAGCACCTGAAGGCGGCGAGCGTGGTGCGTATATCCTCGGCGCTGTTGCCACGACAGCACGCTAATCACCCTCGTAGGCTCTCGAGTCCAAACCCCTCCCTCCGGTCTCGCGCTACCTGACCGCCGCACGCCAATTCAGCTACTTCGGCTACCTGACGCTCGACACCCTCGGCTTCCTGGCAAGCACCAAGATCATCAACCTCTCTGTCCCCGCCACCGCACGCATCATTCGCGAATCCCAGCGTCTCTGGTTGTCCGGGATCATCTTCTCGCTGTTCCACTCGGTGTTGCAGCTGCACAAACTCAGGAAGCGCGAGGGTAAGGTGGTGAAGACGCAGGCCGAGGGGCGGTTGTCCGGCGAGACGCTGCGGAAGGAGCGGAAGGCGGTGGAGACGCAGCTCGTCATGGATGGGTGCGACTTTGTGATCCCGGCTACCGCCTTGGGGTATCTTACGCTGGACGAGGGCGTTGTCGGCGCTGCGGGTGTGGTGAGTAGTTGGATCGGATTGAAGGCGCAATGGGCGAAGACGGCGTGAGCTGGGGGTAACGGCGGTGTAATGATAACGTGGCGTGGTGTGGTTTTGCTGTTTACATTCTTTGCACTTTGCTTTGTGACACACTGACGGGACTGTCGTCGCTTCGTTTCTTTTGTGCCTTCCTTCCTTGAGTTTGTATTTTTGATGGAATTGAGTGCTATTAGATGGTGTTGGGCCTTAGATTGGAGGAAATTTATACACGCTGCGAGATGTCTGGACATGATTCGGAGGTCCGGAATGTTGCTTATAGATATGCACTTACACTTGTGACTGCTTGCTGCTCCATAGATGGTCTCGAGTTTCTCTCTCGTCCGTACACACTATATACAAGCACGGTTCCTAGCACGGAATGCAGTTCTCAGCCGGGTGATACTCTGCGGTGAACACCATGATACAGCCTGCAAATGGATACGGGAGGATCCGGGGACATTAAATCGAAGTTATACCACTGCAGAATGCAGGATACGTGAAACCTTTCTGTGTGATGGGTTCTCGTCCTCACCTCTTATATCATTGATAGAAGTTACTAATAACCATTGTCGATAATCCGAACCAGACCATAGGCCGGCAAAAAACGGGTAAAAGAGCAAGCACTGCACGTGGTCTGACGTTCGTAGTGCTTTGAGAGAGGTTTCGAACCAAATGTTTACAACATCCGGTGTTTATTGCACCAGTTAAGCTTAAACTAGGTCTTCGCCTCTTGGACTTGCATCGTCCTTGAGCTCCATGTACAAAATCGAAGCTGGCCCGACGGTTAAAAGAGCGTTCTGGTGTTTAGAACGCTGTAAGGTTTTGAGCCATGAGGTTTCGAACCGGGACTAGTGTTTACAGCGCCTGGATTGCACTAATATTGGTTAAGCTAAGATCTTAGTTCTTGAACATGTAATGCTCGCTACGGAGTACTGTGAGGGATTTGTGCCATGGTGTTTCGAGCTCGGGTCCGGTGTTCAAAGCATCTAGTGTTTATTGCACCGGTTAATCTAAGATCTCAGTTCTTGAACATCCAACATCCTCGATCAACCATCTTGTGTCAGATCTCGGGCCAAAAAGTGAGCATCGCAGGTTTGAAACTTGCGGTCTGGCGTTTAGAGTGCTGAGAGGTTTGAAGCCATGAGATTTAGAGCCATGATATGAGGTTTCGAACCCTGGTGTTTATTGCACAGCGGCTAGTTAAGCTAAGATTTCTGTTCTTACAGTTGTAACGTCGACTCCCATTTTATACAAACCTTCGGACAGTTCTCGGGTTTCGAAAAAATTGAGCACTGCCCGTAGTCTGGGGTATGTAGCGTCATGAATTTTTCAGCCTGTTTCCCGACGTTTAGAGGGCCAGGTGGTTTTGAGCCTTGTGATTTGAGTCATGGGGTTTCGAATCCTAGTCTTTATAATTTACAGCCACAGGTATTTACTGCACCAGTTAAGCTGAGTTATTTGCTCTCGGGTGTGTTACGTCCGCTGCGTCTTGTACAATACCGAAGCTAATCCGAACAGTAAAAGAGTTTGTCTGACGTTTGGATGTTTTGAGCTATGAGATTTTGAACCCGATTTTATGAAGTGCCGGGTGTTTATTACACCGGTTAAGCTAAGATTTCGGATCTTAAATATACGGCCTCCTCTTCCATCTTGTGCATGACCAACGCTGACCCCGAAGGGTAAATAAGTGAGCTCCAGTGGCCTGGTCATTAGAACGCAGTATGATTTTGAGCCATCAGGCTTCGAACTCTGGCGTTTATTGCACTGGTCAAGCTAATATTTCAATTCTTGAACATGCAACTTCCACTGCCATCTTGTGTAAAACCTCACCCAGTCAAGTTCTCGAAGGGCATTTACCAGGCTGGAGACAAAAATGATTGTGCCTTGTTTAGCATCGAGCGCCACACCTCAAAAGTGATGATGAATTTGTCCCTAGCTATGCAATAAACAATAGGTACTGTAAACACCGTTGTAAACACTATTGTTCCAAACCCATAGTACTCTTTATCAGAAAACATGAATAAAACCTCATGGCGCTACAAACGGCAGATCACAGGTTTTAAACCTGCATGCTGAATTTTTGGCCTGGTTTTTGTACGAGGCTATAGACCTGCAAAGGTAAACCACAATTTCTTGCATACGATTATTCCCACCATTATGTACGGTTGGAGATAAAAGTCATGGTCACTTTGAGGCGTCACGCCCGTTGCTACACAAGAAAAGTGGCCATCATTTTTGTCCCTAGCTTCGTACAGGCCTAAACTACGTTTGCGATCAAGATGGTATCTTCAGCTTTCCAGAGCGAGCAGGTGACTAATCAAACTTAATAAACTGAACGAGAGCAAGTAAATGTGTCCTAAGGTAATTCCTCAAAAATATAGCCCCAAATTCTTTGACTCTGTTACCAGATGGGGAGAACCGTGTACATAAACTATGATACAGAGAAGAGAAGGAGAAAAGACTCGAGATATATACAACACCAGGTGTCTCGCCATCAGCTCCGGTCCCTGTACATATGTGACAGACTCATGTGACAGACTCTGTTGCATGGTAGTGGCGAGTGGCGAGTGGCGAGTGGCAATGGTGGCCGGCTCTCCCGAAGATGTACCGGACTCTCTTGTATATAGTTCGAGCCTTTCTGCTCTCTGTATCTAAGTCTACACATGGTTCTCCTCATATCGTAACAGACTCGTGTTGCAATATTGAGGGGAGAACCGTGTGTCTGGATTAAGATAATGAGCAAAGAGAAAGAGAGAAGGAAAAGACTTAAGATATATACAGGTGCCTTACTATCAGCTCTAGTTACAGTGAGCTTGTATCAGGTCTGCAACGTCTCAGATCTTATATATGCAACAACTCGTGTTACTTTATATGTACGAATAGATGCTTGATTGTGATGATATCTATGTCGAAATCTGTGGTCTATATACAGCCTGCCATACAGTCTAGAACTCTCATGATTATGCACCATTGCATATCCTCGTATCTTCATACACGTCTCAGGTTCTCATACAAGCCATGATCATACAAGATCTCATACACGATGTATATATGCAACAACTCGTGTTACATGGAGTATCTGGTAGGGCATAGGGCACACTGCTCCCCTGCATATACCCCTGAGTCTTTCTTTGTTTCTCTCCTTCTCTCTTTCACTTCACTCTGTACCTTAGTCTATACACACGGTTCTCCCCATACAGTAACAACTCGATTGAACAAGCGACCGAGTGACAAACTGTGATTACACCAGTTCACTAGGTTTTTTCCCAGTCCTGCTATCCCAGGTCTCCGTGTACCTGATGTTTTAGTAAGCCTAACTCGTGCTCTGGCCTGTGGCATCAAGGCATCTACCTCCCTCTCCACCTCGCACCAGTACTAGTTCATCCCATATTGCCATCATTTCCACGCTATGGATTGTGGTCAAGTGTTTAATGGTCCCGGTGGACCCAGGTTTTCCCCAGTCAACAGCCTGCAGTGAGCCCACGGTTGATGACCCAGACAACACTGTGTCTTGCTCTCTCACAACCTTCTTGAAAATCGGGGACTTGTCAGTGCTACAGTTGCCAAAGATACTATTGTACGGCGGGTACGGGAAGCGAGTGTACCTCGACCCACCTCTGTAACGCTCGAGGCTCGACGGTGTCTGAAGCTGATTGTACGGAATGCGTAGAGCTTTCGTTATTGATGGTTTTAGGTGTACATATGCCGCTGTTAAGAGGGAGGACAGCGTTAGGCGAAGCAAAGTATTTGTAGACGGGAGGGACGAGGTGGGTTTGTTTGTTTTAATCATATTGCATTCGGCCGATAGCGGCCATGGCTTATTCCTAAGTCCGTGGCACTTCAGCGGTGTGAGCCCCTTGAGTCCGCAGAGCCCTCCTTGCGTCTAAGTCGTACCCCTAATCTCCTTCCCCCCAATTCCGTCAGAAACAAAGGAAAAGGTTCTAACTACATTTTTCCACCCTCCTCTACCTCTTCCTCTCCCCGTCCCCTCCCTTCTGTCTCGGCTCCCTCTGACGAGGGCGCCAACTTTCATACCTTCCATCGCGTGTGTCCCACACAATTGTGACGCCGCGACTATCATTGACCTTCGTGCAGGGTCCAATTGGCCTCCATCGTCTCCTGATCTCTTGCCACCCTGCCTCATCTTTTCTTTCCCTAGGGTTCCTCTTGCTTCTCCAAGATTCCCTTTCTCTTCTTCGAGGGACGAGGTGGGTACCTACTACCTAGAGTGAGAGATGGTGAATACTAAATCCCTTCGCAAGAATGAAATCTGGTAGCCTCGACCAGGTGTCTGTGTCATGACGAGGTACTTGAGTAAAGTACTTAGTACTCACCTTAGGGAAACACAAATTCACACATCCTGAAATTAGAGGACGTGTGAATCAAAGTTGAAGTGATGTTTCTTGAGTATCCTGCTATGATACACCCCCAACATACACCTGATTGAGGCTTGAATTTGGATTGTGGTAGAATTCATCCACAAATGCAGAAGGTGTTGCATAAATTAACCTGGCTGATGACGGAGCAGACTGTAGGGCATCCAGTAGGGCACAAGGTACACTACTCTCTTGTCTTTCTCTTCTCTTTATTCAGTATCTTAATCTATTCACTCGGTTCTCCCCACTCATCATTTCAGCAGAAGGCGGCACCTTGTGGGAGAGTGAGATCCTATGAAGCGAAAGTGATTTGCGGTGCTTCTATCAATGCAACGACGTGATACCGAATCCCACTCCACGATGAATGCGAGAATGATACTACCTCATATTGATCTCTAGGTAACAATCGGCCATATGCCAACTAAACACTGAGACTTAGTTGAAGCTAAGTATAATTTGTCATCCTTATGGATCTTCGCACAATTTGATAGTTTGCAATTGCCCACACACAGCACCGACCCCGTTGCTTTTGTTACCATTAACTATGCAGGTTTGTCTGTTGTAAGGTCAACATTGTTCCAATTGAGCCTGGCGGAAATATTCGGCGGGCGAATCAGATCGTAGAAGAATGAAACCGGGACTGAATCATCGAATTGCATCTCTGGTAATAGTTGTAGCAAAGATAACTGAAAGACGGTTCATCATGCCCAAGAACCATGATTGACTATCGTTGGTGTTTTACAATCACAAAAATGAATGTTGCAGACTTCGAGCCTGCAACCAGCAATAGCGTTTAATATATGTTCTACCCCACCGGCCAAGGTCTCCACTTGACCAAGAGGATATCCCCTTGACCAAGATGGCCGCTTTCCAGGGAGGGTATCTTGCTAGGCAAGATTCTTGATTGCGGGGTGGGACACCTCAGGGCGGCAAAGAAGGTAGTCTGTATGGAGTGTGAGGGATATCCTCAGTGCAAAAAGCTTTCTCTTTCATTCATCTAGAACTATCAAATATACTGTATCTACTATGCTTCAGTCCTTCGAGTCTTTCTAGGGGGTGCAGAGGTAAAATTATCAGCAAGAGACATGGTATTTGGTGAATAAGTAGTAAGATAATATTGTGTAAGTGGTAATTGTAACCGTGCGTGACGATTGATTGATTATCTGGCATAGGTATCTATACTCATATATATACAAGAGCTCTGTATATTCTTCTGCACGTATGCATGTACCATTAGCCGGTATGTATATATTCCGTACCAGTAGCAACCCTCACGGTTCGCGAACTGCAGTCGCCAGTTTGCAACATTTGCAGTCCATCTCACGAATGGGTGAGTGTTTGCGAACCGTCTCCCATCCATTACCATACTAGTTTCTTCAATGTAAATACTCTACAAACAAATGTAGTTTTGGGGTGCTGGTGATGAGAGAGGGGCGGGCTAACACTGTAATTCATGAAATGTCAATCTCTCTATCCACTGTCATTTTTTGAAATGTCGCTCTCTCTATGCCTTGAAATTGTGCTACTTCTTCTGTGCTGATCATTGAATCTTGTATACAAATGGGAATCTCAAAGGTAATACATCTTCGGGCGAAATATTCCACACAAACGGAGTATAGCTGTTGAACTCGCAATCAGAGGCAATAAACAATGGGGCTGGATTCTATGATTGCAAGCAATCATCATCTTTGCGGATGGTGGGTTGGCTTCTAGGTCACAGATGGGCTTTTGAGATGCGAACCGTCTCCAGGTTATGATTCGGCACGTCCCAGGTCGCGAGTGGTCATTGGTTGCGTATCGTACAGAACATATATATGCATACTCAGCTGGAATGCATATATGCACACCCAGCTGTACATCACCAGCTAAATCCTATCAGTGAAACTATGTACCTTCAGCTCAGCTGAATATCATACGCCCATATGTGCAATTCCTATGTGGAATTTTGGCTGGCAGGATGTCCCTACTTAGTAAGTGGGAAATCTCCTACCTGCTAGTTAAGAATCTTGCCTGGGAGGATACCCTCCCAGCCAAGTGGCCATCTTGGGCAAGGGGATATCCCCTTGACCAATGGGATATCCTCTTGGTCAAGTGGAGAACTTGACCGCTGGGGCAGAACATAAATGCACATGTACCAGTTGAGAGAACGATCTGATTTTATCTCTGACCTGGCAACTATCAGATTGTGGCACGAATGCTTAAACATCAGAGAGGGCTGAGATCGCGTGTGTGTGATTTGTCCAAAACAAAGATATTTGGAAAAAGGATCCACGCCACAGTTACTGCCGAGCTTAGCCAACCATGAGTCTAGGATCTGCTGCTTTTCGCCAATCAAGATCACCTGAGTGAGGCGGGCAAGTGATTTCACCCGGGAGGTGGTATGGATATGTATGAGAGTGTACAAGCCAGTATTTTTAGGACATACTAATACGGTTTAAGAGCAAAGTATGAAGATGGAGGATGGGATTGAATGAACGTTCCGTCTTCTTACTTCAATCCTTCTACTTCTTTGAAAACCTGGACTGTATGAATGAAACTGGAACGGGAATGTACCACCTCCGGAGGTAAGTCATGTAGTGGTCGCGTGTACTGGATTCACAAGGACGATATCGTACATTTTATTATCCAGTAGTGACACTGCCAATGCGAACTTGCATAATTATTTGTTTTCTTTTTCTCATAGGTGACCACCTATGATTACACAGTGCAGTAGACTAAAAGAGGGGGTTAGTATCTATGTAGTGAAGTTTGTGAGTCTTCACATACTGTCGTGGACATCTAGATATGTACATAGATCTACATATGAACTTACTCCCTATAACTAGAGTAGAGTGATCTGTTGAGGAATCCTGTGCAGCAATCACAACTCTTCAAAATGACCAGTGAGTGTGAGACCCTACAACTGTAATGGCACTGTGTTATCAGTAGTACACATAATCAAAATGAACCAGATTGTATTTCTCAGTGCTGGTTGAGTGCTGAGTGGATTTTTGAAGGTTGAAATTAGTATATGGAAATGTCACACTTAGTTACGAAGAACAGCTGTTTATCACCACTCCACAATCCCCGGGAGTTGAGTGGGAAACAGTGCAAAATACCTAATTCAATGTCAATAAGTACTCTTGGCATGCTTCATTGAACGCTTGGCAGTGACTTGTAATAACGAACTACCAAGATTGTTTGCAAGCACATTGGAGGAGTGAGCAACAAAAAATCCTGGAGCATGAGCATATTGGCTGAAACACGACAGGAAGATAAATATTGATCATATTCTTATTTAAAGGTATGGGCACAATTCGAGTTCAAGCAATACGTCAATGTGATATATTGAGGAAAAAATGACTGCAGAACATGGTTGGGAGAACTTAAAAACCACCTCAACAATATTCACAGTATGTATAAATACTTTAAGCTTTGGATCGAGGATCTGCGGATGATCTATATATAGTTTTGGCAGTGTGTTGCATTCAAATAGTGTTGTGGTTTGAGAAAAATTAGTTGCCGTCCTCGCACTGCAGGCTTGCATATGCAGATAGGTTGTCAAAGCTTGATGTGATACTGGTAGGAAAGGACCTGATATTTGTTATCTACCCCACGATTTTGGAAAGGTTGATTGAAAGAAAAATCTAGAAATCGGGTGGATTTGGATTCATCAAAGCCTTATTTCTATCTGAAATCAAAATTGGGTGGAGTTGGCCTGCCAGAAAGTAAAATGTAGGGCGGATTCAAAGAAAACCACCAGAATATAGGGTGGAGAGCAAAAATAAGCTGGATTTCTACACATCATGGCACGGGGCCAAAATAGGGTGTGAGAAAGCTGCAGTTATTCTACACACCAATTTTTTTTACAGTATATTGTCATCTTACACTGGATGGCGAGTAAAGAGAGGATTGTACTATGTTGTAATATGCTCTGTGAATGCCATATCTTCCTGATTGTAGCGGCTACATTTTGCTGCTCGACAGAACAAGCTATCGCTTTAACTTTGATGTTACACAAGCATTCAATAGCGATAATGGATTACAAATATTTACCTGAGTCATAGCAGTATCTATTGGGGAAGGCTTGGCAGTAGTAAATCTTGTCCTGTGTGGAGAGGTGTCACTGTGTAATACTTGTGTTTGTTGTTGATATTGTTGTTGCGTCATACCTTCAGATGGAAATGTTTTGCTATGATGGGCAACACAAGTTACTCCAAATTCACGATTAGGCCAACAATTTCTATCATCTCCTCGATCTTGCCACCCCAAATCCGCTTCTTCAATGAACCACCGTTTCTGATGCTCTGTTAGAAGAATATAAAATTTATCTCTGAAGTGCTTTCTAGCTATATACAACAATGTGTAAAAGATTTCGTTAATTGGCAATGTTCCACCTAAGAGGCACCTAAATGACCATGTTGTATCAGCAAAATAGTATGCTATCTGAAGCCTAAAATTTTTGTTCCTTTGCAAAGTTATTCAAATGTACCAAACATCCACATTTCAAGAGTCCAAGTACTCAAAAATATTCCCTGTTTGGTGCTATTGAGATATGTAAATACCATGGTTGTGTCGAGTGAGGATTGAAGGAGGAGTCCAGATCGATAAGGAAGATATGAGAATTACGAGGGGAAACAGGTTTCGACGAAGCGAATCAGGTTTCGAGCAAGGGAAGCAGGTTTCGATGGAAGGAATCAGCATTTGAGGAAAGAAAGCAGGTTTCGATGGTTGTGTTGTAAATATGGTATGATTGTTATGGCGTTGTTTGTGGTTTGAAAGGGCTATGTTCATGGTTGGGTGAGGTTTGGAAGTATTTTGGAATGAGTGAGTAAAGGTGACGATGGTCACGTTAGTTGTATATCAAGATGCTGGATTTGTGGAGGATAGGTTTGTTGTTCACTTGTTCTATGGTCTACAAAACAATCAATAGCTTTGGCATCCTCTGTTCACAATGATGATTCCGGATTCTGAGTCTCTAGTTTGTTACGTAATACCCACGATCATTGCACCTTCAGTTTGGCTTGTATAACCCCTAGAACTCAGAGCCCTGAAACCTTGACAGTACAGTACATTGTAGATTCCTCCCCAGTTAAATGGAATTTGTATGTGGACCTGGCATGATAACAGAATAAGTTTGCTTGCACTGCAAATGACACGGTTGTACTGAGTAACGATGTAGTAGTATGAAATGACGATAGTGTATCGTTGTCTAAGCGAGCGGTGTCTACCCTCGCGGACCCACACACGTTGTGGGTACGCACGTATCCCCTTCTGGCCCGTGCCCTCCGCAGAGCCACACCTTATCTCAACCCTTCCTTCTCCACATTACATCCTTCCCAAGAAGTTCGAGATACTTCTCGAAAACAAACCCTCTACTCGAAAACAAAAGAAACTCCCATGCCTCGACTCCTCGGCATATCGGCTAATAGAAAACACAAAACCTTGGAAACAAAAGAATAAACCCACTTGTCATCGACTCCACGACAAAGTATAACCAATGGCCATCGACTCCGCGGCCTTAGCCTTTCCTTTTCCGTTTAACCTTTGTTTCACCCCGTCCGTGTTGCTTCTTGTAGTCATCCAGCATCTGCTTTGCTTTTGAGAGGTTGACAGCTGGCTCCCATGTCATATCGTCGTCATCATATCCCTCCCACTTGATTTGATATTTGTAGCCGCCCTTGACACCAGGTGCCTTCTTATGCGAGACAATCGCCTCAACGACATACGAACGCTGAATTGTGTCATGTTTGTCCCTTACTGCTCGTACGGGGGGAGGAGGTGGCATTTCTCGTGTCGAATCGGCGATGTATTTCTTGAGTCTACTAACGTTCACCGTATCGTGAATCGTCATATCTGTTGGCAATTCTAACTCGACTGCGTTCGGTCCTCGGAATCTAATGACTTTGTATGGTCCAGCCCATGGATGCTGCAACTTCCGACGAGAAGGGTCTTGGCTGGCGTATGTAATCGGTAGGTCTTTAGTATTCAACATCACGTTGTCTCCAACCTGGAGGGTGCATGGCCTTCGGCTCCTGTTTGCTTCCGCCGTCTGGCTATCATGTGCCTCGCGGAGGCGGTCCTGGGCGTCTAGCAGCGAAGCCTGCAATCGTTCAACGAACGCTGCGCCTTCCAGGCTCTGCATTTCGTTGTGCTGCCGTTGACCCGCCACGAAGTCTAATGGAATAGATGGTGTGTATCCTAGGTCTAATTCAAACGGGCTTCGATCGGTGGATGAATGCGTAGACGCGTTGTATGCATATTCCACAAGTGGAAGCATGGTGTCCCATTGGTCTTGATGGTGAGTGGCGAAAGCCTGTAGATACCGCGTGACCTGCTTATTCGAGATCTCCGACAGCCTGTCTGTTTGTGGGTGAAACGCCGTTGACATGAGCAGCTTAGTCTGTAACCTCTTACTCACTTCCGCCCAGAAATCCGACGTAAAGCGAGTGTCTCTGTCGCTGACGATCTCTCGTGGGACACCATGAAGTCGTATGATAGCCTCCAAAAATAACTGTGCAAATTCCGCGGCGTCAATGGTCTTAGCGCAGGGCAGCCAGTGGGCCCGTTTGGAGAAGTGGTCCACGAAGGTCACAATGCAGTCGTTTCCTCTCAAGGATGTCGGCACGTCAGTAATGAAATCTACCCCCACGCGTTCCCAGCGGCCTCGTGCGACTGGTAGTGGTTTTAGCAAACCCACTACTTTCCCAGCCCGTTGATTAACTCGTGCGCACATGTCGCAGCCTTTTGTGTAGTCTTGAACTCCATTCCACATCCCTGGCCAGAAAAAGCGCTGTCTCACTGCCATATATGTCTTTGCTGCTCCGAAATGGTCTCCCACCGCAGCGTCATATGCTTCTCGGAGAATTCTGTTCCTTAGTGGTGTCGGAATGTAGAGCCGACGTGGCTCGTCCTTGTGTCGTTCGGGGTCCTGTTTCTGGAGGTCTAGGTAGAGTAGGCCGTCGTCTAGGGAGAATCGGTGACTGCGAGCCCAAGCATTTCGTACTGTGGCCGGAGCGGATGCTTTCGGCGGGTGTACCTGGCTGTCTTTGGACACTAGTATTTGTACCACATCTTTACTCCAGTTGTCGTCCTTCGTTTCAGCAGCGACTTCCCGTAACCACTCTGTCGAGTCCTGAATTACCAACTGCGTGAGTCGACACTGGGACACTTGGCAGCGTTCTCGTCTAAAGTCCGGACGTCTCGTCAGTGCGTCAGCCGCCTGGTTCTTTGCACCTGGGATGTAGCGGATGACGTATGTATCATTTTGTAAGATTGCTAAGTACTCCATTTGTCGTGCTGTGAGTCGAGGTTGTGTCAGTATGTGTCTTAAAGACGCGTGGTCCGTATGGACCGTAAAATTTCTATCCGAATGGAGGTAGTAGTGCCAGTGCACAACTGCGTCACGAATCGCTAGGAGTTCTCTGTCGTATGTCGGGTATCGCGTCTCTGCACCCTTAAGCTTCTTGCTCCAAAAAGGCAATGACTCTGGTCTCGCCATCTTGTCACTTCTGTGATAGTACTGCTCCGACTGCATATTTGCTGGCGTCAGAATGCAGCACGTACTCGCCCCCTTCCTCAGGCAGTGCTAGCACGGGAGCCTTGCAAATGGCATCTTTTAACGTTTCAAAGGCCTCCTCTGCCTCACCATTCCAAACAAATTGCACGGTCCCAATGTCCTTAAGCCGTGGTTCACCGCGGCGGCCGCCCATTTTAACTTTCTTACCCATTTTGCACATACGATATAACGGCAAGGCGATATGTGCATAGTGCCGTATAAATTTGCGGTAATAGCCCGTCAGACCGAGAGAACCACGAACTTCTTTTGTGTTTCGGGGCCGAGGCCATTCGGTTACTGCTCTCGTCTTTGAATCCGACGTATGCACTCCTTCTTGGTTGATCTGAAAGCCGCAAAATTCAATCTCATCGCGAAACCATTCGCATTTTGACTTTTTCAATTTCAGGCCAGCTTTCTGCAAAAGGTGCAGCACAATCCGCACGTGGTTCATGTGCTCCTCTCTCGTGGAACTATGGATTAATACGTCATCAAGATAAACGGCCACGAACTTACGTAGTTCAGGGTTGGATGCAAGTAGGCGGTTCATGACTCGCATAAATTGACTAGGTGCGTTGGCATGTCCAAATGGGAGCACCGTCCATTCATACAGCCCATATTTGGTTGAGAATGCAGTTTTTTGGCGATCGGCGGCACATATTCGAATTTGATGATAACCCGAGGCTAGATCTATCTTCGAGAAGCAGGTCGAACCTCCCAGTGGTTGGACAAGCTCTTCAATGTGAGGTAATGGGTATCGATCCTTCCTGGTTATGCGGTTAACTGCCCGGTAGTCAATGCACATGCGCAATCCACCATCTTTCTTGGGCACGAATAAGACGGGGGAGCCATAATGGCTATTACTCGGCCTTATCCAGCTGTTGCGTAAGGCCTTATCCAATTGTCGTTGTAGCTCCGCGTCTTTTTGGGAGACAATCGATATGGAGGTCGATATGGGGCTTTCTTATCATCTTCTGGCGATATGTCGATTTTAAATTGTGGTTTACTCTGCGTGGTGTCGTACGTCGGCTCTGCGAACAAACCACAAGTCTCAAAATCGCGAAGCATGCTTTGAAATTCGTCTGGTGGCTGCGCAGGCTCAGGGTTATCGTACCGTACCCGAACCATGAATGCCTTGGCCAAAAGTCGATGGCTCATGCGACGTAGATATTTCTTGCTGATAATTTCAATACCCATAGCGCGGGCTGATTCTTTGATGGTGTTGTCATCTGGTTCGGTTTCTGGTTGAAGACCACGAAGGTAGTGGATTCGTGCTGCCTTTTCTCCATCTTCCCATGGGATGTCGCCTTGAGTTATCCACATTTCGTTTGTTCGGTGATCGATATGATAAGTTCCATTTATATCGCGGACCCAGCGCTTCCCGAGTATGATGTCAAAGCCTTTCACGTCGTATATTGTGAACCACCCCGCATATGTATAGCCGTCATCTCCTAGTTTGAGTTTCAGGCGCACCTGTTGCCTTCTCTCAATGCCGTCTTCTACCTTGTCATTTGCCGTCTCCACGATCATCCAGCCGCCATCTCTCTCTTCTAACACTGCACCTTTCTTTTTTAACATTTCCACAGTCTCTCTTTTTACATAATTCTCCGATGCCCCGTCGTCTTTGGCTGTTTTGGCTGCTACACTACTGTATGTGTCGTTATTCTTTTTGAACCGAAGCTTTCCATCGAAACTGAAAAGATCTATGGTATCGTCATCACTGACTCGGAGATGGTGATAACGAGTAAACTTTTTCATTGTAGACACAGTACTAGTAATTTTTTTGGTATTAGGGAGTCGATTCGCAGCTAATCGCTCCCGTTTCCATTTCCCGAGCTCGAGTCCTCCGAATCATCATCATCACTGTCATCGGACAATTCCTGGATTTTGGGCTCTTTATCATCATTTCCTTCTCCAGGTACCTGTTGGATCAAGTGGAGGCTCTGTTGTTTTCCTCCACCTCCGCCTCCGTTGCCGCCTTTGTTGCGACCACCACGGGAGCCTCTGCGCCTCTCTTCTTTCCCCTTCTCTTTCTGATCAGCGCCCTTCTTATCATTGGCTGATTTCATTTCTCTCCATGCGGCCAGGATCTTTTCTTTATTTGGGCATGTTCGGGCGGGGTGGCCCACTTCGCCACACGTATAACAGCTCCGGTCATTACTGCCACCGCCGCTACCTTCTTTCTGTTTGCCCTCCATTTTCTTAAGCGTCGTCAACATCGGTCGTTTCTTGGAGTTAAGCATGGCGTCCACTCGGGAGACTTGTTCCATAACGTCATTGAGCGACACTGTAGGCTGATTTCCCAATTTCTCAATCAAAGCCTTGGACGCTTCTGGGTTGCTCTCGTGTTTGAACTGGTATGAGTCGAGAAGGCGTTCGTCGGAGAGTGGCGCGCGGGGTTCCAACTGATGTCGAAGCACTCGGAAACGTTCATTAAAAGCGGACACGCGCTCGTCACCTTTAATTCGAAGTGACTCCCAATCGCGTTTCAGCCTGGTCACAGCGTCGGGAGGGATAAAGGCCTGTTTGACTGCCGCTGAGAAGTCTTCCCATGTTACGCCTGCGCTTGCGTACGCCGGAAAACGGTGGTTGGCCCAAACTGCAGCTTTGTCGCGAAACTGAAGCAGTGCCGCGGCGGCCCAACCGTTGGTCAACGGGATTCCACACTCGTCAGTCAAGCCTAACTCCAGGGCACGAGGTCCGAAATGGCGGTGCAGGGTGGATAGGAATGAGGTGACGGCGTCTAGGGTCCTCGTACCATCGTAAGTCGGCAATCCCGTTGTTTTGACGTTAAACACGCGGTTGTTAGTTTGGAAAGTGCTGATGGGTGCAGAGGTAGCCTTTACTCGAATTAAGGCCTCGTTTGTAGCATTCAGTTCCACCATGGCCGACTCCATCTTTTCACTGGTCATGTCTCTCTCGTCTTCGGCGGTTGCCAACGCTTTCTTGGTTGCTTCTAGTTCTTGTAAGGCCACGCCCAGTTTGGCTTGCATCGTCTCATTGAGCGCGTTTTTGGCGGTGACCTCACGTTTCAGCTTCGCCATCTCCTTTGCGATTGCATCGTCAACCAGGGGTGGTGCCTCTTCGTCTTTCCCGTCGGAGGCTTGTTGCGCCAATCTGTCGCGCTCCGTCTGTTTCGCCACGAGGGCCTGTACCTTGTCGGATAGTTGTTTCTCTAAATCGACAAGTTCATCGGCGATTGCGTCCCGTTCCCGATCGGCATCCTTGCACATTCGGATACGATCTTCGATTTGTTCTCGGTACTCATCCTCAACCGCATGGAACCACTTTGCGACTTCATCGCGGATGTCCCTCTGCGCGATTACCGGCGGGTGATTGATGATCGCTGCTCGGCGGGCTCGGTCGTCATCGGTCCGCTGTTGGAGAATACTGAACCCCTCGGGCCGTGCATCTGGGAAGACGCCGCTAGCCCTGGGAGCATTCAACATACGCGCCACTTCTGAACCATCCTCCTTTCGACCTCCAGCAGGGTTAAGGCGCGCGGCAGCAGGCATCGTGTTTGTCGTTGTTATGGTGTTTCGTTGTGCGAAATTCGTCTTTTTCGCCGTCGAATGTCGTCTGTGATCGTTTTAACTACTTCGCCTCGGATCGAAATTGGGCTCTGGCACGTATAAGGTGCAGGAGAAGCCAATTGGAAAGTGTTGCTACCAATGTAGTAGTATGAAATGACGATAGTGTATTCTTGTCTAAGCGAGAGGTGTCTACCCTCGCGGACCCACACACGTTGTGGGTACGCACTTATCCCCTTCTGGACCGTGCCCTCCGCAGAGCCGCACCTTATCTCAACCCTTCCTTCTCCACAGACGATCGATGATGGAGTCATGATTATTGAATAGAGTAAACGATCGAGAATGACAAGAATAAAATCAGGTTTTGAACGGAGGCTAGAGAATGACGAGAATGCAATCAGGTTTCAAACTCCGGCTCAGGTACATTATCTGGTTTAGTATGGGAAACGACACAATTGTGCAAAAGTGATGTACAAAGAAACCAGAAGTTTGGAGGTATTATGGAATGAGTGAATTACTGTATATAAACCAAGTGTTGGGCAGAGGATAAGTTTTTTTCTTCACTTGTTCTCTCATCTAGAAAACAGTCAACTAGCTTCGGCTTTCACTTCTTTCATAGACAATGATTTTGAATCCGGTCTCTTGCGTACAGTCCACATGTTTCTCGGTCCAGGCTCTTCTCAACTCTTCAGCTTTCCGACTGTTGTTTATAATAACCCTCACAACCCCAAGCCTTGAACCCTTGACAGAAGAACATGTTTACAATTGATTCTACTGGTTATATTTTTGTTTTATGAACCGTTATCCTCACTGTTTAGATTGCTATTATTGTCAGCAAACTTGCAATGCACCCTGCACAGTTTTTCAATCTGCAAGCAATTTCCAAAGCAGAGTGGTTATCCAATCCTACTGGAGACAGAGCTGTCTATCTTGTGTGTAGAGCTTTCGAAGACCTATGAATCCAGACATTTTTGGCAACCAGTGGCACTTTTAAATACATCAGCGACGATGAATAGAGCTGCGACTGTATTTATTTTTGTTATTGTTCAGGAGAAGAAAGAGATACAGACCACGATTATCCAAATCCAACCAGCTACTGTAACAGCGAAGCCATTCAGGATTGGGCTGCATCATCTACCTGCAACTGCAGAATAGAGGAGTTCAATATATTTTTCGATTGCATCAAGAGACAAGACTGTATACTCTGCTCACTTTGGATCATTAACCTTGAATCTTTGATACCTTGGTACATAGCTCAAATACCCCTTTTTGTGCCAATATCGAAGCAATTGACGAGTGTGATTTAGTCAACGAAAAAGATTGACAAACGATTTGCCATCAGGTGTTAATGTGCTGGAATCCCAATCTGTGTATTTGGTATGAAATCCCTTGTGGCAATGACTGTTGGTGATACTGGAAAAGCGATACCTGGAGGTACATCTTGTCAAGGATTCAGGGCTCCATATCGGGGAGTGAGGGCTCAGAGTTCTATGGGTTATAAAATCCAAGAGCTGAAAGGCTCAAGAGTCGAGAATAGCCTGGAGCTAAAGAAACGAGGACTGTACGCAAGAGACTTGATCCAGAATCGCTGAGTGTGACTGAAGTGAAAGCCGAAGCTAATTGATTGTTTTATAAATGAAAGAACAAGTGAAGAATGAAACTTATCCTCTGCCAAACGCCTTGTTTATATACAGTAATTCACTCGTTCTATAATACCTCCGAACACCTGCTTGCTTTGTACATTGCTTTGCAATATTCCATCGTTTTCCGTTCAAAACCTGATTTCATGCTTTAGCTTACGTTTGAAACCTGATTTCATTTTTGCCATGCTTTAGCCTCCATTCGAAACCTGCTTTCGTCCTGATCGTCCTTTAGCCTTGGTGCAAAACATCATTTTATTCTTGTCATGCTGTATCTTTTCCATATTAATCACTTAACATCACTCCACCGTCGATCATCACTCTGGACAACCGTCACAGTAGATCCCCCTCACCAATCACCTGAACCTACAATGGTTATGAACTGGGCTTGCCAGGCTGTTCAGTGTCAAAATCATCAATAGCCTTGAGTCCATTGATATTGATCGCAGGCTCCCAGCTGCATTCATCGTAGCCCCTCCATGTTACCAAATACTGCTGCTGCCTCCGGAACAGCCTGGAATTGTCTATCCTCTCAACTGCGTATACCTCTTGTCCATCCACTATTACCGGTCGTGGTGGTTCGTGCAATCGATTTGGGAGGTGATCCTGAGCGGTCTTCTCGAATCTGGATATCGGTTGAATGTCGTAAATGCATAGTTGACATGGTAAGTCAACTCTATAGATCCATTGACTGACGACCTCTGTAATGTCATATGGTCCAATACGTTTCCTGTCCAGTTTGTTTCTGGGTTGTATTGTTGATATATTTCGTGCATGCAGCCATAGTGTGTCGCAGACTTCCAATGGTGTGCTGACCCTTCGGAACTTGTTGGCCTGTTCAGACTGTACAGCCTGGATTCTTTTCATTTCTGCCCTGAGTTCGCAGATAAGTTGCTGCATCTGTTGGGCCATCTGCTAGGCAATCACTTTGCAAATATCGTTAGGATTGTTAATTGGGTGTTGGCCAAAGGATATTTGTGGATGAAAGCCATAGTTGTCAAAAAATGCGCAGCAATTAGTTATTTCCGAAGTATGATTGTCAACTGTCAATTCCTCCAATGGTAACCACTGGAAGCAATCATCTTGCTGGTAATTAACAAAGTTTTGGCAATACTGTTCTATTACTGCATTGACTCTTGCAGTTTGGTTGTCGGTCTGAGGATGAAATGCTGTTGACAGCCTTCGTTCGATACCCAATCGTTCGGAGACATGATTCCAGAATGCCAAAGCGAATGGCGGACCTTGATCGGACACTATCGTTTCAGGCAGTCTGTGCAGTCTGAACACTTTTCAATGTACATTTCTCCCAGCTTCTTTCTATCGACTAGGGCAGTACAGGGTACAAAAAGTCGCATCTTCGTTAGGCGATCCACCACTACCCATACTGGGTTCAAACATTTCCTTTCGGGCAGTCGGACTATGAAGTCTGTACTCAAGTGTTTCTATCATCACTCCGGTACTTCTAACAGTCGTAACAAGGCGTCTGATTTTCCATGGATTGCCTTGCTCTGTTGTAAGGTATGGCTGTTTCGTACGTAGTGGTCCATGTCCTTTCTCATCTGGTTCCAGGAATGACTTCCTCTTAGCAGTTTGTAAGTTTTCGCTCATCCTGGGTGTCCCGTGACTGCAGAATCATGGCATTCCTGAATCTTCTTGAGCTTGACCTCATCTGTTGATATAATCTGTGTTTCAGGAATTTCCAGTACCAGATGATTATGTATACATAGCTCTTCACTACTGTCGTATAGGCAATCCTCACATACATTTTTATGCAGTTCCATAACTCTTTGGAGCATACGGAGTCGCAAACTGCATTGACTATTTCCGCACATACCACAATTAACTGTTTGCGTACCCTCTCGTCAAGGCTTCCATTTTTAGCACAATTTGCTGAGTTTTTTCTGCCCCCCCTTTTGGAGGAATGTGTCCTGGCATGTATGTAAGTGCATCATGTTTTTGATCTTGCTTTCCTGGCCAGTGAACTATCTTGAATTCATAACTTGACAGATATTCAGACCATCTGGTCTGCCTTTGATTCAACAGTTTTGATATCATGATGTACTTCTGGTAGATGTCATCTGTAAGAATCTTAATCGGATGTGCTGAACCTTCACATTCGGATCAGCATCGTTCCAGGCTTTTGACTATCGCATCTGATTTTTGGTTGTAGATTTTGTAATTTGCTTCCACAGGCAAATGTTTTTGCAGAAGAAGGCCACTGGGTGTGGCACTCCTTGGTCGTCATATTGAGAGAGGACTCCTGCGGTTATGTAACTTGAGGCATCGGTTTCGAGTACTATCCCTTTTTTACAATCGATATGGGCAAGCAGTGGTGCAGTTGTTAAATCTTTCTTGAGTTCGGCAGATACTCCATTTTGATTGGGTCCCAAGTAAAAAGTTACTGACTTTTTTGTAAGTTTTGTTAGCGATTGTACCACCCTGGTATAATTCCATATGAAACATGTATAGAAGTTGGCAATGTCCAAAAAGTCTTGGACTTCTTTAAGTTTCTCCGGTGCTTGCCAATTTGCAATGGCTTGGACTTTCTCCAGATCCATTCTGATTCCGTTCACTCCGACAATTAACCATAGGAATTCGACTTCCTCCTTATGGAACTTGCATTTCTCTGCTTTTAGATAGAGATCGGCTTCTTCAAGTGCAGTCATGACTGCTTTGATGAGTGTCTGGTATTCCCTGGGATCATTGCTGTAAATAAGGATGTGGTTCAGGAATACTGAGCAGAAAATGTGCAAAAAAGGTCGTAATGTGTTGTTGATGAATTCTTGGAAGGATGCTGGCATATTGGTGAGTCTGAAAGGCATAACTAAGGATTCAAGGTGTCCATAGGAGGATCTACAGGTGTTTTTCCGTTCAATCCCTTCTGCGATTCTAATCATATTATACTCATTGTAGACATCTAGCTTCGTGCAGTTGTTGGCCTTTGAGAGTTTTAACAGTGTTTCTTGAATCAGTGGAAGGAGGTACTGGTTTATTTAATCGTACCTTCGTTTAGCCCCTAATAGTCAATACGGAGTCTCATACCTCTTCAGGGTTTCAGAGCAAAATATACTGGGGCTCTGCTGGGCGATGAAGATGATCAGATGTATCCCTTGGGCAAATGCGTTTCTATCCATTCCTTTAGGACTGGCAACTGTTCTCATGACAATCTGTACATGGGTCCAAACAGCTGTGTGAAGCCATTCTGTAACGTGATTTTATGATTTTAAGGTCGTTGCAGTGGTAGCGTTTCGGTGACTACCGTGCAGAACAGGGGTAGAAACTTGTGTTATTTTTTGGGAATGACATCTTTGAGGGGTTTTTCTTGTGCATCCTCAACCCCTAGGGCTTTGTTGATTCCATATAGCGTAATGGTGTAAATCTTGAGCTTCTCCTGTTCCATTGTTCGCCTAAATGGTGATACGGCAACTGCACAGATGTCTAGCTTAGGTTTCTCAGGATCCGCGGTTGTTTCCATATGCTTGCCCAATACCCATACGGTCGAGGAGTGCTGGCAATGCTGTTGGCAGTAACAGCTTTCGAAACCGATTCTGCAATTCCGAAACTTGCCCATTACGTTGTGAAAGTGATTCCAGGGTAGCCGTAGCACAATAGGATAGTGTCCTGATTTTGTGACAAATGCTGTTAATGGCTCCTGGTATGATCCAATTATTATGTTTAGCTTGGCCATGGTCATAATGGTTCCTGATTTGATGGGTTTTCCATTGATTACTTCCAACTCTCTTGATTCCCATGATTCCTTCTCTTTTGACTGATACTGGCAAACAAAATTTTCATCCGCAAATACTATTCCCATGGGTCCACAGTCGATTGAAGTGTGAGTATCAATTATTGTTTCTCCGATTTTCAGTGAACATTTCACAACAAGATACATGCTTTCCACTGAAGATTCATTCATTTCAGCACTTTGAATGGAAAAACTGTGAAATTCCAAAACTAGGACTAACATTTGTCGACCAAGGAGATTTATGCCCAGTGTATTGGCCATCCATATTGCACTGGCCTAGACTTTTCCCCACTCGACTTCCTTCTCAACTGATTTTTCCACTTTTTTTCCCTGTCCTGTATCTTTAAATGGTGTCACTTCCACCTGTCCAGACGCTGCCTTCAACTTCCTTGGACCACATGCTGCGAAATGTACTGAATCTCCACAGTACATGAACAGTCCTTCTTCCCTTAGCCAGTTGTGTTCTTCCGGACTGAGTTTCTTCCCTTTTACTGCTGAGAGATCTATTGGGGCGGGGCTATGATACCCTGCCACAGTGCCTGATGGTGTCAATTCTGGGGTGGATGTGGTGTTGGTTGTTGGATCGGGTATCTAATAACCTCCGCCCCATCGTCCTGAATTACTTTCTGTGGCTCGTGCTCGTATTTGGGAATCCCTTTTTGATTATAAATTAACAAACTCCACCAGGTTTTCTGGTATGTTGGTATGTTGTAGGGAGTCCTTCAATCCGTTGGATAGCCCATTTCATAATACATCAAGCTGGGCTTCCACGTTCCACTCAATGTCCGCAATTGTAACTCCGGGAGTGTCACTCCAGGTTTACCCTGTCAAAGTAGTATCGGTACTTAATTTTGGACTTGCTTCGAAGGTAGGTTAGGAACTTCACTCGGGATGTGGAAATTACTAAGAGGTTCTGAACGAAAAGAATAGGCTTTCTCCAATGCATATATTGTTAAGGCATGTCCTCTTCGCTGAGAAGGTTGATGCCTTTCTACCCTCGAAGAACCCAAGGTCTTTATACCTGCATCTTCGCACTAACAAATACTTCTATCTACACTGTTCTCTAGAGCTCCAGCACTGTGACCACCTTCGAACCAATGCCCGCTCCTTCGCAACAACCGCCACCCCCATTTGTCGATCATCCATCGTGTTTATTGTTATTAGATTATAATCGGACCATAGGTATCTTTTATGACATCAAGCTTGCGGGCTTGTGCCTCCGGACCAGTGGCATCCTTTCGATTTGATGACCTCCAGACGAATAGGCCTCTTTCGATAGAGAGCAGCTTGGCTGTTCAGTGTCGGCACGTATTCTTAGGCCTCCGGCAGTCGTCGGCTTGTGGCTGGCACTATACAGTTGATTGCAGGCTGTCCGTTTGTCGTCGGCGAGCGTTGGCTTCTTGGGCGATGCCATTGAGCTGTTTGTTGGGTGTCCGTTTGTTATTGGCATTTCGGAGCAGAAGTGACTGTGGCCATTAACTAGCCGTTGATGCTTATTGATGGTGTGGGTGTTTGTTTGCTAGCCATCCGAAAAGATTGGCTCTGGCATCCGAGACGAGAGATAGCCGATGACATCCAATGAGGGAAATTGCTCGTGATCGTACGTGACCCCGCTGCGAACTTGCTTGGTGTAACAGGAATATATCTTGGGAATTCCTGGGAATACTGAGAAAATTTGCCGTCTCGTTGTTTGAGTCTCAAGAGTTCTCCCTGGGCCATCACAGCTTTGTCTGGGTCTTCGCAAGCTAGGTCCAACAGGTCGATCAAGTCATTCGAGGAATCAAGTGATACTTTCCCCGAGATTGTGTCACAGTGTAGCATGAGTTGTGCTATAGTGATTCACTCGCGACGTCCCATCGCATACCTTAGCTTCTTCTGTTCGGTGTTGAACGTCCTGGGTTTTCCTGCTATCTTCAAAGCTAGCTCCACCTTCCATTCCCTAAGTTTTTTGCTGTCAGTTTCTGAAAAATGGGCAATTTCGTTGTCTTTCTCTGCTGGTTTCTTCACGTCCCATTCTCTCATTCTTCTTTGCGTTATCATCAAGATCTGGGGTACCTGTTCTCGATTTTTTTCTGCCAACAATCCAAATTTCTCCATCTGTGCTTGGGTATCCTCTAGGTCCGGTTTTAATTCCGCCAGATCTGGGTAATTCTCTTCCAGCTGTTGTTCTAAGTCACGGACTTTTTCTTCCATATCTCTGTGATTGCATTCTGGGGCTCTTTCTACCATGGTTATTAACTTCTGCAGCATACGGAGCGGCTTTTGTTTCAGGTTGTTCTGTTGTTTGGTGACCTTGTCTCCTTCCGCCAACATTTCCGATAGTTGTGCTTCCACATTCTTGACAGATTGCCGTGCTTTTCGCAATTTGTTCAACCTGCTGGAGGTCAGTGACTGAGCAATGGTTGTCAGTCTTGTGTTGGTGGCTTGGATATGTTTTCAGAGTTGCTTTTTGTCTATTGCCTCCGTATTCACGCATGTTAGATTCTCCAATTCCAACTGCAGTCCTCCGGTCAGCATCACATCGCATGCTGTTTTTAAATATTCTCCTGACATCTTTGCAATTTTCAAATGGTGATTTGTATAGATATTTATTCATTTTCTAGCCGAAGATTTGTGCTACTTTAAGGTACTCATCACAGATGTGCCTCCAGGTATTGCCTTTCCAGTATATTCAGCAGTTGTTGCCATATGAGATTTCACACCGAATATACTAAGTAGGATTCCAGGAAATTAACGCCTGATGTTGAATCGTTATCGATCATTTTCGTTAACTAAATAGCACCCTTCAAATGCTTCGATAATGGCTAAAAATATGTATTTACTTCCCGTTGAGCTATATACCAAAGCAACAATGGTTGGAGGTCAATAATGAAGATTTTACAGAAAAGAATGTTGTGTTCCTCAATGCAGTTGAAAAAAGTATCAAATTGTTCAACATTACAATCACAAGTTCGATTGACCAGCCACTCTTGTGGTAATACGCAGGTGCGGTGAATTTTTGGGTTAGGATAATCGTGATCTAGGTCCACCAATTCTTCCGACCAGTAACAGTAATATATCCAGTCACAAGTAGGTTCGTCGCTTGTCTAGAAATGGTACTGATTGCCAAAAATTTCTGGATTCAGTGTTCTTCACAGGGTCCACAGGAAACTCAATCTGATGTGTCTCCTATAGGAATGTATAACCAATCTGTTTCCAAAATTGCTTGCAGATTTAAAAACGACGCAGGAAATATTGCAAGTACGGTGACAATCATTGCAGTCTGAACAGTGAGGGTATCGGCATATGAACAGAAATTTAACTGGTAGAATCGATTCAGGACTCGTTCTTCTGTGAAGGGTTCGGGGCTCGGTAGCGAGGATTCCGGGCTCGGAGTTCGAGGGCTCCTGAAACACAAGTGCCAGAAGTATCAGAAGTTGATAAATGCCTGTAGCTAAACAGATGGGGACCGTACGCAAGAGACACGATCCAGAATCACCGAGTGTGAATGACGTGAAAGCCGAAGCTGATTGATTGTTTTATAGATGAGGGAATGGGTGAAGAAAGAAAATTATCCTCTGCTAAACGGCTAGTTTATAAACAGTAATTCACTCATTTCATAATACTTCTGAACTGCTGCATTCATTGTATATCACTTTTGTATGATTCAGTGGTTTTCTGTTCGAAACCTGATTTCGTCATTTAGTCTTGGTTCGAAACCTGATTTTATTGTTTCTATTCTTTCACTTCCGTTCCAAACTTGATTTTATTCTCATCATGCTGTAGTCTGTGTTTGAAACCTGATTTTATTCTTGTCATGCTGTATCTTGATTGTATCAATCACCGATCATCACGCAACCATGGATCGTCACTCAGCACAACCGTGACACATTTGTAATGAGTCCCTGGAAGTAGCACAAATATTTGGCTGGAGAATAAACAAATATCTACACCAATCACCATTCAAAAACTGCCAAAAGGTCAGAAGAATCGTCAGGAACAGCACACGATGTGACGTTGACCAGAGAACTCCAGATGAAATTGGAATATTTAACCAGTACAAAAACAGAAGCAATGGATGAAAATTATCTCCTTGAACATATCCAAGCAATCAATACACGACCAACAGCCCTTGCTAAGTTACTGACACCCAACAGGTTAAACAAGTTGCTAAAGAAACAGCAATCTGTGAAGGAAGCAGAAGTACAAATATCAGAGTACTTGGCTGAAGGAAACCAGGTCATCGAGAAACGGAACAAGCTGAAACCAAAGCTGCTTCTTACACAACAGAAGTTAAGAACTACATAGGACAGAACCCCAGAATTCAATCATGGAGATCTGGAAGATATAATCTGGAACTTAGAACAACGATTTGAAAACACAGCACCAAATAGAATGGACAACCTCAGACAGGAATTAGAGAAAACAGAAGAACAGTTAAGGATCTGTGGAGAAGAAAGAAATGAATATTGGGACAAGGTCAAAAGAGTGTTTGCACTTGCAGGGAATGTTGGTAATGGCAGCCGCACAAGGGGACATAAAGGAAGCAAAATTCTCCGATTCTTGGGAACAGACAGGAGAGCACTCCAAAGGATGGATGGCAGAGTAAGCAATTAATATTGCAGATAAACCAACATGTTTCTTTGATGAACAGTCCAAGATTCGATATGCAGCAATTCGGCCAGAAGGTGTGGTATAAAATCAGATCCAGCCAGACATCAGGAGAATTACCGATAACCTTGACCTCCCATTGTTGGAAAAACTGTTGGACCTATTTCAGCTATCCTTCGGAGATAAAGACATACGGGCCACAACCAATTGAGAACCCATCAAGCTGTTACATAAAGACCGAGAATATTCTCAGTATCCTACAGAATTTCGACAATGGGTGTCGGATGTTGACTAGTGTTAGCAACGGGTCCGGGTTACCCGCTCTCGGTCCGGTTCCGGTTCTGGAACCGTACTCAACCCCACCCGTATGCAATTTCCGGTTCCAAACCTGGAACGGAACAGGCCGACCCGCGGGTTTTACCGGGTTTAGTTAGACCCGCCGGGTCTTACCCGCTGATTCTAAATACAGGTTCTTCTGAATTTCGTGAATAGAAAGTATCATGCATGGGTTAAATGACATTTCACGCTTTCTGCTCAGTTGTTCATTGTATAAAAATAATTTCAATATGGTCATTTTTTCATTACTTATGCTTTCAGAGATCGCATTGGTGCATTATTGAGAACATTTTAATTGACAAAAGCAGTCGGAAGTTGCACAATATGAACGGAGCACATATAATCCCCCGTACTAGAGCTGTTGTGCGACCGAAAATTGTTGACGCTCCGTTGACGCTCACTTTCAGTTGCGTAGCCCATGCATATGGTCAACCGCAAATCTCAGAATCAACTGGAATGAATGGCGTTCATTCTTATTTGATTATGATGCGTCCTGGGATACCGATGAATTGTGAATCAATTATTGCAGATACTCATTTTCAGAGAGAGCATAGGTGCATCATTGAGAACTGTTTAGTCGATAACAGCAATCAGAAAATAGAAAATGCGAATGTGGCACATATATTCTGTCATGCTAGTGGTGTTGTGCGACCAAAAATCGTCGACGCTCTGTTGATGCTTACTTTCAGTCCCGTAGCCTATGCGTATGGTCAAGCGCAAATATTTGAATCAACTCTAATGTATGGCGTTCGTTCTGATTTGATTATGATGTGTTCTGCGATACCGATAAATTGTGACTTAATAATTGCAGATACTCATTTTCAGAGATAGCATCGGTGCATCATTGAGAACTTTTTAGTCAATAAAGACAGTCAGAAAATAGAAAATATGAGTGTAGCACATATAATCTCTCACACCAGAGGTATTGTGCGACCAAACATCATTGGTGCTACGTTGACGCTCACTTTCAGTCCTGTAGCCTATGCTTATGGCCAAGCGCAAATATCTGAATCAACTGTAATGAATGGCGTTTGTTTTCATTTGATTATGATGCGTCCTGCAAATACCGATAAATTGTGATTCAATAATTGTAGATACTGATTTTCAGAGATAGCATCGGTGCATCATTGAGAACTTTTTAGTTGATAAAAGCAGTCAGAAAATAGAAAATGCAAACGTAGTACATATAATCTCCCACCCTAGAGGTGTTGTGGGACCAAAAATTGTTGACGCTCCGTTGACGCTCACTTTCAGTCCTGTAGGCTATATGTATGGTGAAGCCCAATATTGGAATCAACTGTAATGAATGGCGTGCGTTTTTATTTGACTATGATGCGTCCTGCGATACGGATAAATTGTGATTTAAGAATTGCAGATACTCATTTTCAGAGATAGCATCGGTGCATCATTGAGAACTTGTTGGTCGAGAAAAGTAGTCAGAAAATAGAATATGCTAACGTACCATATATAATCCCTCGCACTAGAGGTGTTGTGCGACCAAAAATTGTTGACGCTCCATTGACACTCACATTCGGTCATGTAGTCTAAATGTATGTGCACCCACAAATAGGTTATTCATTGATTAAGATGGCATTCATTCTTATTTGAGAAGAAGGTGCCTTGCAATATGAGCTTGGCTAGTTAAAATTGAATTTTCGATAAATCTTGACAGAACTCCAATAATACTAATGTTGCACACTTCACAGATTAAATTGCATTTCATTCACTATTTCATTGCGAGTTTTGACAGCCGTAACTGTTTCAATAGATTGGATATCAATATTAAATATTCCCATAATGATACACATAATATCAAAAAATGTCGCTGCAAATTGAAGCTTTAGCTATACCCAATAAACCCACTTGTCTATTCACTAGGATTTGCAATTGCTTCATCTTCGCTGCGATTCTCTGTGAAATCGTTATTAGTAATTTGTAATGTGAAAGGTGGAAGTGCATACGTGATTCATGGGTGCCATCAGTAGTGGAGTCACAAAAATTGTAAACGTTGTCGTCTGCTTCGTCTTCTGAATCTTCAAGTGGCATAAATTCGTCAAAAGACTGAGATTAGCCAATCGTTCAGGACTACGTCATGCTGCAGCAGGTACTGTAGTAGTGGAAGGTGTTGTGCCTTTGCGTCCCCAGCGAGTGTAAGGATTTCGAGCAACCTTATTTTGGCAAAAAAGGCAGCCGGGCAAGTGATTATCATAGATCATGGATGGATGCTTTTCAATGACCACCTTCACACTCTTATGGCCTGGCAACTCAACACCCAGTCTCTTTTCTTCTCGAATCTCTGCCTGCAGTTTTATAAACAAATTCTTCGTTTTCTCGATTCCAGCGTGCGATATGCCATGTTTGGCCATATCTACCATGATGAGCGCGATGTGCATGTCTGCCTGCTCTAGCTGTACACGCCCACCTTGCCTGGCCATGGTTGCTCACATGATGAAAACCTACTACATTTCAGTTGCTGCAATGAAAATTTAAACGTCGGTAATGGCAGTTTCTTCAATCATATACTCCTCTGCAGCCTCCTCTAATGCTTTTCAACAAGATCTTGTCCATTCCCAGGGTAGTTTGTCAGAAAATTCGTCTGCAAAAACTTCGGAATTGACATCATCATGGTGTTCAATGTCACGGACTGTTGGGACGAATGCCTTGAAGACCATGGTGGGTTGCCTTTAGGGCTGTGGTTGAACTGTTCACGTAGTTCTGAATGGATTGCAGTTAATTAAATCCGGTTAATTGACTGTCATTCTTTTAGATTATGTAACTTACATCCTATTGCATGGTTTTCCCTGTTTTTCCTGGCGCCAGTTTTGCATACAATTTTCAACTTTTCATCCATATGCATATTTCCCGTTGCAATATCGGCGGCATTTCGGTGGGGATTCTGTGCGGGCCGTTTGAGCAAGGATTCTGGGTAGAGATATTCGCTGTAGAGACGGGTGTAAGTATGGTTTCATTCTCGGCTCTACTGCTAGAAGCAGTTGGTTGTGGTTCAGCCACAGTGTAATTGAAGAGAGAAGAATTCGGGTTTAGAGAAAAGGGAGAACCTGAAGAATATATAAAAATTTCTGGGAAACACAAGTTGAATTGACATTTTAAGCTGTCAGTAAAGATATTCTGGTATAGTAGCATTTCATGATGGACCCTGCTGTGGCAGGCGGCAGATTTGCAAGGATGTTGGCCTTATACAAACCCTGTAATTATTGGTAATGATAAACAAAAGTGCATGGCTGGCAATACAAATTTTGAAACAGCTACTGATAATTGTATGTTTATTGTAATAGCGTTACAACTGAAGCGATGTCATGTGAAACAGTTTCTGCAGTCATGTTGAATGGATGTTGCATTGAGATTGAACACACTGCAAAGTCATTATAGTTGTAGCACTGCTAGTATTATTACTTTGGTAGTGTAACTAGATCGAACCTACAACCATAAAGACCCACCTTTTCCCCACTGTCCAACTGCCACCATCTCAAAAAACAAACTCTACACAAACTACACAAACGAGCAACAAATATGGTCTACATACCCAAAAAGAACTTTTCCAGACTTCTGGCTGGCAAACATGGCAAATCGACGATACGTGCTATACAATGACATCATCAAGTGAACCAAGGCGAGACTGGTGTTGAGGCACAAAGGGTCCGAGCAATTGGCGCTTTGTGTAGTCTCTGTTCAAAAACAATGGCACCCAGCAGAGCCAAGACCTGAATCACACTGTGTGAGCAAGGAAGCAAAGGAGATGTGAATTGAGGAATTTGTGGAGAGTGAAACAGCAGCAGCAAGAAAGAGGGTTGCGGAAGCAGAAGCAGCGGTAGAGAGAGAGAAAGACACTATATCGAAAGGAGCGGCAGCTGATACAACTAAATGATATATGAAGAGATGTTGGAAGCAATTGGAGATAGTGTTGAGGGTGTTGCAACTTCAGATAAGGAAGATGATGAAGATGAGGAAGAAGATGGAGAAGACAATGAGTATGCAGAGCTGAGTGATGATGACGAACCTGACTGGGTGGTTGGCACAATCAACAAATCAGTGGAGGAATGGCTGGACACCTTTCGCACGAATCGAATGAAGATCAAAGAATTGACAACTCCGGATTTGGCAGATGCAGAAGATTACTGTTGCAAGTGGGACAGAAAGTACGGCAGTGCTGAATTGAAGGTTCCGGTGGTGTTGACTTCAAATACAATTTCCATTCCTGCCACATCATCTATGGCCCAACCACTCTCTCCTCCTGGCACTAGTCATTTGCTACTCGGAGTTGGAAAGCCTGTTGAGGAATTTACGCAAGTCGAAACAGTTGAATCAGTACAAAATTATCCCTTGCCTGCCTCATCCCCTACTAAATGTTATACAGATGTCTGAATATATGGCTACGGAGTATGATGGCCCGTAAGCACAGATCGTCATATAGTCATAGGTTGTGGTATTGCAATTTTCGACAGTTTCTTAAGTGTAAATGCTTTTTAGTCCTATATTTGTATTTGTCAGTTTTCTATGATTTCAGTAACACCTGAAAATATTGTCTGTGCATGTGCAGGGATGGAACCAAACATATGATCTTTGACCACGCCACATATGCGAGATATACCGCTTATCTGCCTGCTTATAATAGGAATGATTATTTTAAGCATGAGAGTAAAAACTTAATTGACACATAATATGCCACCTGAATTTTACATCATTGTTATATTTATCTCACTAGTTGCGGTCTGATCACATGGTAAATTAATTTATAAGACAGCCGTTATAAACGATTTTGATGAAACTCCAACTGCATAAGCTGCCGCTCAGGCACTGTACACAAGATGGCGATCTCAGGAAGACCTCATGGGTGATCATCAATATTTGGCACAACCAGCCGAATGACGAAAATGGGCTATATATAATACACACTTACGTCATTATCATTATGCCGCGTAAAGCCGGTCAAAAGCGCTGACCTTATCGACAAATCAGTTGTATGCAATTCATCCCAGTTGCCACTGAATTGAAGGAATTAAATTATGATTTATCTGTATCGCAAGGTGTATTCTTATCAAATGTGCATGAAAGCCAGCTTTAACCATTACATAAAGTGCAATTGTACGATAAGACACGTAGGCTGCAGGAGTAACAGTGAGTGTCAACGGAGCGCCAACGATTTTTGGTGACACAACATCTCTAGTACGTAAGATTGTTTTGACTGCACTAGTGTTATTGTGGTTCTGACCGGCTTTATCGACAAATCAGTGGTATGCAATTCATTTGAGTAACATCTGAATTGAAGGAATTAAATCACCAGTTATCTGTATTGCGAGGTATATTCTTCTCAAATATACATGAAAACCAGCTTTTATAATCACATACAGTGTAATCGTGCAATAAGACATGTAGGCTGCAGGATTAAAAATGAGTGTCAACGGTGCGTCAACAATTTTTGGTGACACTACATGTCTCGTGCGTGGGATTTTTTTGACTGCACTAGTTTCATTGTAGTTTTGACTTCCTTTATCGACACATCAGTTGTAAACAATTCATCCCCGTAGCCACTGAATTGAAAGAATTAAATCACAATTCATCTGTATCGTGAGGTATATTCCTGTCAGATATGCCTGAAAGCCAGCTTTTACAATCAAATACATTGCAATTGTGCGATACGACACATAGGCTGCAGGAGTAAAAGTGAGTGTCGATACAGCATCAACGATTTCTGGTGAAACAACATCTCCAGTGCCTGGGATTGTTTTGACTGCACTAGTTATATTGTGGTTTGGACTGCCTCTATCGACATATCAGTGATAGGCAATTTATCCGAATAACATCTGAATTGAAGAAATTAAATTACGAGTTATCTGTATCACGCGGTATATTCATGTTGAATATGCATGAAAGCAAGCTGTTACAATCAAATACAGTGTAATGGTGCGAGAGGATACGTAGGCTTAGTGTTGGCAATGGTTCCAACCCGGAGGCTGCGGTTGGGGTCGGGGTCAGATCCGAACCGTTTCCAAATTGGCGGTCCGGGTTGCCAGTAGAACCGAACCAGAAAGAACTGTCAGGGTCCATGCTTCAATTCGGAACCGCTCAAATTTCCAGGTTATATAACGGGTTGTAAAACGGGTTCAGAATAGACTGCATGCGACTTTCGCAGTCTGGTATTCAATAACATCAGTAATCCATAATGACTATATAATCTGTCAGAGATTTCATTTTAATATAACTAAGTATTTTAAAAATAATATATTGAATTGATCCATATTGTGGTATATTTGACTGGATTCTGCAAGAAAGGAAACCTAAAGATGATTTGAACTAATACTAGTTTTGAATCCTGTAGTGTATGATGAGTATCAATCGCCATAGATATTGTAGTCTCAACCATGGTTGTTATAAGGGTATTGCCTATCTCTGTCTTAATTTTGCCACAACAAACAGACGCTTGATCTGTCACTTGACCTGACTAGTAGATACACAATATCTCAATTCACCCAGCATTTATGAACCACTGTATGGAATTTCAGAAAGTATTGAAGTAAAAAAAAACAATTACCATTTACCCCCAAAGTGCTGGCGGATGTCATATTGAATATATAGACAGACATGTGATCGATTTTGAATAGAACTATGACTCGTTATCCCATATCAGCTGAAATACAAGTAATATAAATATGTCATAGTAATTACAGTACAATTAAAGTTATGTGGTTGCAGTCTCCAGGTGTTTCTCAAGGCTATTTCAAATCAATTGGATGCCAACAAACAATTTTCATGGCTACTAGTGATACTAAACATGGGAATCACCAATTCAGAGAAAAGATAATGTACTACTGATTGGTCGTTTGGTACAATAATAATATTTGAATTTTCAACAATTGAAGCTTCAAGTTGAATACCACAAAAGAGCAAATAAACCCTTATTCAGCATGAAGGAGTGCCTTTTGTCAAGATATAGGCAATCTAGAACAATCTATTGTGCAGTATGAATGTCCTAAAATGAGTGTCAATGCTTTTCATTTCAGCAGATTATTATTGGGTAAAGTCGCATATGTTGAAATGATCAAATTGTATGTTTCGACTGACTTTATGGACAGATTATTATTGTGCAGTGCTTCTGACGTACAAACGAGAGGAACCCCAATTCTGTTTGCAAAATCATAATTCATTTCAATACATATGGAATTGATTAGAATGACAGTCTTTCTATTGGATAGAGCGTAGCTGTTGTGCAATATGATTGCTTTGAAATGAGCATCAACAGAGCGTCAACAGCCTCTTCAAATGCAGCTCAAACACCAAATGCATCATGTTGCAGAATGCATCCTTTTTCAGCAGTTTTGACTATCTTTCATCAGGATTTATTCAAACTAGGGCAAACCAATATACAGTATGAATGCCTTAAAATTAGCGTCAACGGAGCGTCAACACTATTCAGATCAGCAGATTATTATTGGATAGAGTGGCATTTGTTGAAATAATCAAATTGGATGTTTCGACTGACTTTATTGACAGATAATTATTGTGCAGTGCTTCTGACGTATGAATAAGAGGAACACCAATTCTGTTGGCAAAATTGATATTCATTACAATTCATGTGGAATGAATTATAATAACAGTCTTTCGATTCGACACTGTGTTGCAATTGTGCAATATGATGGCTCTGAAATGACCGTCAACCGAGTATCAACAGTGGCTTAAAAGGCGGCTGAAAATCGGAATGCATCATTTTGCCGAATGGATCCATTGTCAGCAGTTTTAACTACCTTTCATCAAGATTTATTCCCTCTACGGCAAACCAGTGTGCAGTATGAATACTGTAAAATGAGCGTCAACACAGCATCAACACTTTTCGGTTCAGCAGATTATGATTGGATAGCGTCGCATTTGTTGAAATACTCAAAATGTGTGTTTTGACTGACTTTATCGACAGATAATTATTGTACAGCACTTCTGACATACAAAAGAGAGGAACACCAATTCTGTTGGCAAAATTGTTATACATTACAATTCATATGGAATTGGTTATAATGACAGTCCCTTGACTAGATGCGGTGTAGCTATTGTGCAGCATGATTGCTCCAAAATGAGCGTCAACAGAGCGTTAACAGCGGCTTAAAATGCGGCTCAAACACGAAATGCATCATTTTGCAGTAGAATTGACCGCCATTCGTCAAAATGTATTGAAGCTAGGACTAACTATTGTTCAGTATTAATGCTATAAATTGAGTGTCAACAGAGCGTCAACGCTTTGCAGTTCAGCAGATTATTATTGGGTAGAGTCGCATTTGTTGAAATAATCAAATTGTATGTTGTGACTGACTTTATCGACAGATAATTATTGTGAGGTGCATCTGATGTTAAAAGAGAGGAACCCCAATGCTGTTGGCAAAATTGTTAATCATTACAATTCATGTGGAATCAATGATAATGACAGTCTTCCCATCGGATACAGCATAGCTATTGTGCAATATGATTGCTCTGAAATGAGCGTCAACAGAGTGTCAACAGCAGCTTAAAATGCGGCTCAAAAATGAAATGCATCATTTTGCAGCAGAATTGTCCACCATTTGTGAAAATTTATTCAATCTAGGACTAACTATTATTTAGAATTAATGCTTTAAAATCAGCGTCAACAGAGCGTCAACGCTTTTCAGTTCAGCAGATTATTGTTGGGTACAGTGGCATTTGTTGAAATAATCAAATTGTATGTTTTGACAGACTTTATCGACAGATAATTATTGTCCAGTATATCTGACATAAGAAAGAGAGGAACCCCAATTCTGTTTGCAAAATTGTTATACATTACAATTCATGTGGAATTGATGATGATGGCAGTATTCCCATTTCATACAGCATTGTCATTGTGTAGTATGATTGCTCTGAACTGAGCGTCAACAGAGCGTCAACAGCATTATAAAATATGGCTCAAAACCAAATGCATCATTTGGCAGCAGAATTGACAGCCATTCGTCAATATTCATTGAATTGAGGACTAACTATTGTTCAGTATTAATGCTCTAAAATGAGTGTCAACAGTGCGTCAACGCATTTCCGTTCAGAAGGTTAGTATTCGGTACAGTCGGGTATCTCGAAATGCCCATATTGGATGTTTCCACTGACTTATCGACACATAATCATTGTACAATGCATTTGACGTACGAAAGAGAGGAACCCCATTACTGTTAAATTCGCTACATTATCATTGGATGCATACAAAAGTTCGCAATCGCATGTGACAATATATGCTCAAGTCGAATATTTAACTGTCATGGTATGAGCTTTGATCATCAATAATCGACTGAATTAAATGTGATGTGCTATAAAAAGCAAACCCGAAATGTGGAACCGTAGAGTGAACCTGCCGGGTCTAACTAAACCCGGCAAAACCCGCGGGGTGGACGGTTCGGTTCCGGGTTTGGAACCGGAAATTACGTCCGGGTCGGGTTTGGTATGGTTCCACACTGGACCAGGGCGGTTAACCCGGACCCATTGCTAACACTACATAGGCTGCAGGAGTAAAAGTGAGCGTCAATGGAGCATCAACGATTTTTGGTGACACAACATCTCTAGTGTGTGGGATTGTTTTGATTGCACTAGTTTAATTTTGGTTTTGACTGTCATAATCGACGAATCGGTGGTATGCAATTTATCTGAACAACGTCTGAATTGAAGGAATCAAATTATGAGTTATCTGTATTGGGAGATATATTATTGTTAAATAAGTATGAAAGCCAGCTTGGACAATTAAATACAGTGCAATTATGCAATAAGACATGTAGACTGCAGGGTCAAAGTGAGCGTCAACAGAGCATCACCGATTTTTGGTCTCACAATATTGGGCATGGGAGGGAACGCATACATTGCATTAATATAATTGAAGTATTGGCTGGGTTTATCGACAAATCAGGTATGCAATTTATCTGAGTACTGTCTGAATTGAAAGAATTAAATCATGATACATCTATATTGCGAGTATATTCTTGTCAAATATGCATGAAAGCCAGGCTTTACAATCAAATACAGTGCAATTGTACGATAAAACACGTAGGCTGCAGGAGTAACAGGCAGCGTCAATGTAGCGTCAACAATCTTCGTACACACAACATCTCTAGTGCATGGGATCGTTTTGACGGCACTAGTTTTATTGTAGTTTCGACTGCCTTTATAGACAAATCAATTTTTACTGACATACTGTCCATCATTTCTTCTCAAGAACATTCTGTGGAAGCAGGTATATAAAACATTAAGAAATCCATACACATATGAATATTTTTTCCAGCAGTGCAGTTCGAAGTCTTTCTCATTTTGCTTTTATATTACCTTCAAACACTTCTTCAATGGCTGATGCAAAGTCCATTGCTACATCCTCACTCGAAGTAATATACTCCTCTAAACATGAACGTGTATTTATACGAGATTTGACAAATAAAATATTACAAATGTGTTGAAATGGTTGACTCCATGAATGTTGAAACAAAAACTACGATTGTGTGGAGTGGCTCCCGGCATGCAGTGGATGGTGATTCTACAAACATTGCGCAACAACCGAAAACGGCTGCCCTGGCGTCATTTGTATTGTTTGTCATACAGTTCTGGTACATCCATCAGTGAATGGAACAAGTAGTATGGCGAAACACCTCAAATCAAAGACACACAAAGCAGAGCTGAATGAGTTAACTGAATCAGACATGACATCATTGACAGGTATGGCTGGTGATGAGCAAGCTTTAGCTGTACCGAAGAAGAAAGGCAGTCAGGGTGTTATGGTGGCAAGTATTTCCCATCAAACACAGGCTGGTTAAAATCCTAGACCATACTGACAATTTTGACAAATTGAACGTCCAAAACTGGCAGATAATAACTTTAAAAATCTTGGATTGAACCAAGAAACCAGGGACCGCTATTTGATGCTAAGATTTGTTTCTGCACACGTTCCGTAGAACACCATAACGAACCTAGAGTTACAATAGACGTTCAATGCTTTACAATACGACTTGATTCTTCCCTCTGACAGTACTCATAGTAATATTTGCCGAAGAGAATACTCCCTAACAATTGAGGCAATCTAAAAGCAGTTGCCGACAAAATATAAAGTCATCGTAGTGTTAGATGGTTGGCGATTGTGTCGGTCATTGGTTATTAGATTGATCTCAACTGGTGCCTTCGTGAAGTACAGCTTGCATTTGATGAGGTTTGTGGCCTCTTGGTTCAATATTTTCTACTGCTGACAGACAACTGTAGGTTAAAGGCAAACACACAGGTGGGCGACTGGCCGAGCATTTGAAGGAGGTACTTGAACGTTTCAGTCTTGCCGACAGTCGATTGCTCAGTATAACTACTGATAATGTCTCATCCAACTATTCAATGACATGGGAGTAACAATCTACGCTCGAAACCTCGGGAATTGAATGGTTGGCATTACGAAACCATGTACCATGCATGGCACATATCATTCAGCTTTGTTTGGGAGCATTCATGAGTAATCTGGGGGTCAAAGGTCGAACAAAGTCATGGGAAGCCAATGAGTGTGACGAGCAATTTGGAGAAAATGAGAGTGCTGCATTAACCAAAAGCCAAAAGCTGCAGAAGGCAGGAAATGCAAGAATCTCAAAGGTGGCAGCCATGAAGCCCGGATTAGCTAGAATTATTCAAAAGGTAGTTACTGCAGGTTATATACTTTCATTCTGAAGACTGACTTTTGATATAGCAGACAATGCTTGCAGTATTGATTACTGTGACTCCCAGAAGACGCAATGAGTTTCTCAACTGCCCAAAATCAAAAGTTAGAATTGCAGTATTACCTACCGTGGATGTAAAAACTCGGTGGAATTCAACTCTGGAATTAGTGGAGCGGGCATACAGATTGCGAGAGTTCACACGTGAGTGGCTAAA